>VXAZ01000602.1:697136-795510 GCA_013399875.1 Gymnorhina tibicen
GGTGCTTCCTCTGCTCCTCAGCAGCAGCAGCTGATCTCTGTGTCCGTGAAGCACAAACTGTTTTGAAAAGTTCGTGCAGTTCTTTTCTCTCTCTCTCTCTCTTGCACCCAGTTTTAAAGGCACAGAAAGGCACAGGAATCATGTCTGGGCATAGAGCGGTGATAGGGGAGACAACAGCATAAAGTCACCCCAAGACAATAGATCATCTAATAGAGAATTCTATTTCTGTTATTTATGATTGCAGTACTTCAGTTTGGTCTCATCCATCTGTGTCATGTATGAAAGCCATTTTTAGCAGTATTTTTTAGCAGATAACTCTCACCCGACCATATATCATGACAACCTTTTCACTCCACGTAATTTGGAATAAAGCTGGAAATTTACAGTGGAGCCTTGTAACTCTAAGTGACAACTATATATATATGTGTGTGTTGTTAATAACAACATGTTTTTCTCAGTGCTGTGCCTGGACAGAGCAGTGTTGGCTGGAATGAATTGCCCTCCATTATGTACCATAAATCCCACAAGCCGTGTCGAGCATCTTCAGCTTGTTTGCTCTGAGAACGCACTGAGTGCTCCTTACCAGGTTCTTCCTTGTTTTTGTGCTGCCCGGTTGGCATTTTCTGCTCTCTGGGAGGGCGGAGGGCAGGGAGCAGCCTGGGAGATGCCACATGCCAGCAGAGAGCGAGCATTTAGTCTGGTTTTGCAACACAAGGCCTGTTTTGTTCTCTCTATCCCTCCCTGTTCCCCTCCCTGGGCTGCAGAGAGCCTTTGGCTCCAGCAAGTCCAGAGCTGGAGAGGATGGAAGCTCACAGCCATATTCTATATATACACCACAGATCAAAATCACGCTGTCAAAACATGAAAATACCTCAATAATTTTCTTTTTAATTGTAGCTGTCAGCCTTGAGATGCCACTTTGCTCTCGAGCTACTCTGCATAATGTGTGCCAGCTCACTTCAGCTCATGGTAAAATGCAAAGGAACAAATTTCCTGGGAGCCTCTGCAAAGCAATGTAATACAACTTTCATTACACGAAGGTGGTGAACATAATGTGACTTCTTAACAGCTGCAATAAGTGATGTGAAGCTCTTAACATCTTTTCAAAACAAGTAACAAGTGAGAGGTTATTTTTCATCTTTATTTCTAAAAAAAAAGAGACATGTTATTTTAAGCAGATGACACTTTGTTTGCACTTAGCTGAACTAAGTAAATTTTTACATGAGTTCTCCAGATCTGTGCTGCTTTGTGAAATAAAGAAAACACTAAAAACGAATGCTAAAATGCACTCTAACGTCTGGATTTCAGCAGGAAAATTTGGATGTTAAATTATATGTATGGAAATGATGGCTGTCAGATGGATTTCAGTTCACACTTGTTCTTTTCCCTTTGGATTTATGATTCCATGAGAGTTGCTTGCTGTGTTGCTTATTTCTGTGTTGAACTGTTTGGTTCTCATTTGAGTATTCCCAAAAGGTGAGACAGGTCTGGTGCTTTGGGACCACCTCTTAGGAACCAGACCCTTTGGAGATAAGGCACCCATTACAAATGGGAAATAAAGGAAAAGGAATCAAGGCTGCCCGCATTGAGCTGCCCACATCAGTCAGTCTATTATTAGGCTGGACACAAGTTCAGTTTTAAGAGTTCAGTAGTCAACACTGATAACCGAAGCCTTAGCACATAGTTTTGAGGTGTCCAAAAGGACAAATCCTCTCTTTTGCTTACCCTGGCAGCTGAATTCTGGTTTCCATTGCAGTGTGATGAGCATCGTTTCCAGGGAAGTTCACAGCTAAAGTTCACAGGCTGGAGCAAACAGTGGCACTCCTCTTCCCACGTCTTTATCTCGGTGCTTAAATCGTATTAAAAACAAGGTCGACATTGTCTGTGGTTGAATGAATTCCTTAACACGCTGTGAGAGGCTGTCAGCTCAGAGATAGGACGTGACTGTGGTGGTTCATAAATCCTGCCCAAAACAGATGCCCAAATATGCAGCTTGCCTTACACACACTGCTGAATAAAGGCAGAGCTGGAGCAGCCACTCCAAGGCCCTAATTGGAATGGCAGGCACTGGTGAAGCAGCTCCATTCTACAAGTCTTCCAGATATTCCCATAATATTTCTCAGATCTTTTGCATAGATTATCACACTATATTTTGCAAATTTTACAAAAGTAATTAGTTAACTTCTTTATTTTCTGAGAGATATAGTAAGATTTTTTTTTTTTTTTTTTTTTTTTTTTGGGCATGTGATTTATTCCTGAAAACGCAAATCAGTCTATTGTGCTTGAGACTGGAAGGTTTGGAACCAAAAATATAATCTGAAAGTAAAAATATGACTCAGCTGCAAGTAATATTAATGGTAATTGCCACTTAGTGATCTTTCAGTTGGTCAAAAACAAACCATCAAAATGATAATTGCAGGGTTCACTGGGATTTGGGTTGATTAGCAAAGTAGACAACCAAGTGGGCAGCAGACACTGAGCCAGAGCTCTGGCTTAAGTGGAGTCGGCAGAGCTAATCTGGACTCAGTGGGGCAGAACCCACTTTATTCCATTTGCCCAAAGAATAAACATATGCCACGTTGGAAGTAGAACAGTTGGAAACAGTTTCTGTATGGGACACTAATAAAAAATAGCTGTGGAGAGAGAGAAGGGTGATTAGAGTTCTTTAAAGGCAGACTTAGGGATGGGAATGAGGCCAGCCTGGCATTAATGGGATCATGGATGTGTCTGCAGTGACCTGCAGGTGCACCTGGTCACAGCTTTCTTCACTATTTATTCATTAAATAAATTCATATGTGTTTTAAATGGGAAAGAAGTGTTAAAGTTGCCTCATGCAATGAGCTCTTTAGAACAATTTAGATAATTTAATACGGTTTCCCCTGAAGTTAAGGAAATTCAGTGTTCGCTGTTAAGCAATTCAAATCTATTTTATTCTTTATATTTGGGAAATAGTGCATTTTTATGTGTTGGAAATGCAAAATTTCAAGTATACAGAGAATGCATTACCTATAAACGAACTGTGAATTACTTTAAAATCATTCCATTATAGTCTCCTGACTGAGTACTTGATGGCATGGTGTTTATTACGTGATTTTTTCAATCTCAGATCTTGATTGTCTGTTTCATTGAAATGTGGACCAATTTCAAAATATCTGAACTAAGTTTAATATGATGAAAGAACCCATAGTGGAGGTGAAAAGCTGAAATACTGACTCCTAAAATAAGCACCCTCCAGCAAATTGTTCTTTTTATGTGGTTTGGAGGGACCTGTGTGTCCTGTGCTGTGTGACAACCTGTGGCCTCGATCCCGTGGCAGAAGCTTTCTTATCTCAGAAAGACAAAGTTCTTTCAGATCATTCATAAATTTTAAATGGGATTCATACTGCAATCAGGAGCTAATTTTCCTTTCCCATTATCTCCTGCCATTCTGTGCTCTGAGAACATTTTGTTCTCCAGAACAGGCTTCACTCCGAGAGAGCTCTGGCCCCTCACAGAAGTAATTAACTGGGAGAGAGTTTGGATGTTCATAGAGACCGTCCCCAAGGCAGGGGAACAAATCCCACACCCAAGGATGGGTTTCATTCCAGCTTAACATTCCTCACTCCTGCCTCCTGCTCTTGCTGGATGCACATTGACAGTTCCTGTGACAGAGGATTTAAATTCAGGAAATGTGGCTTCGTAGAACTGCTCATCCCACACTATATTTGAACACTGTGGGATGTCTTCAGCATTAAAGATTTATCATTGTGTAGAGTCTCTTGGTTCTGAAATGTGAATGCTTATCTCCTCTTGAATCACAGAGTTTGCTTGGTGTCTTGTGTCTTTATTTAACATGAGGCTTGGCTTTCTTTCATTGACTTAGAGGTGAAATATTTAAGTTTTATTTTATATTTGTTACAAAATAAAAAAACCACAACCAAACATCACCACCAACCATTCTAACTGTTGTTCCCCTTTTTTTGCCAGTTTGCTGTTTTGTGGTTCATAAAAGATGCCATGAGTTCGTTACCTTCTCCTGTCCTGGGGCTGACAAGGGACCCGACACTGATGTGAGTACACTGACATTTAAGACACTGCTTTACACAGTTTTATGTTGTTACACCCGTGAGAATGGGTTACAAACAGGATCCATGGGTTCTTCATGGCAGATAATTGAGTCCAAGTGGGTTTTGACAGTTGTGAAGTGAATATTTATGGACTGAGAGATCTATTTTTGGTAAGAAAAGTAAGACTGAGTGTGTGACCAAGTACAATATCCTCGGAACGTGACAACCCTGAGGCGTTTACTCAACCATGAATCAGCATTTTGTTTTCTTTATGCTGGATGTATTTGATGTTAACTATTCCCAGAAAGGCTGAAGCTTTTTCTGAACTTTCTTTTTATCTATATTATCTCAAAGTGTATCTTTTGAGCTCTGGTCCTTGTCTCACTGCACACAAGGATCTGTAGCTCCAGTTAAATGACAGTTTAATCTTGAGCCAGCTGGCTTATTGGGTTTTTATTTTATTTTCATGTTTGAGCTAGTCTAGCAGTCTGGATACTCCCATTCCATCCTGCTCTGTCAGTACTTCTGTAGACACGTAGCATTTTTGGTCAACAACCAGTTTTTCCTCTCAACACATCTGCCTGCGTGGTGAGACACATGTGCAGGATCTTTGTGTTACCCTGCTGAAATAATAAACTGATCTCGTTTGTTCACATAAAAATAACATTTCTTTGGGTTTTATAAATCCCACTTTACAGTGAAGTAATTTAACATCTGCTTATGGGAACAATACATTCCAAGTGTTCTTTGTCTGAATGGCTCTGTTTTGTTTCTTATAACATATTCATGCTCTAGATTGTAGGCTATTATCTCCTCTGATAAAATGCACCAGAAGAATTTCCTTGCTAGGTTTTAATGAGCTTCTCATGAATTGTTTCAATATGCCAGCCAGGAGGTCAGTGAACAATATATGGGCAGAAGCTACAAGGGGTCTTAGAAAATTTCAGATATTAAAAAGTTCTCTCATTTTTAAATTTAAATATGGGGAAATGTTGAAGACCTGAGAAGAATTTTTAAAACTTTAATTTTTAAGCATTTCGCACAATCTATATTTAGGTGCAGAAGAAAAATGCTAAAGTTAGGAGTGGAATTACCCTGTTCAGTGTCCCTTGTTTAGCTGATACAGACTTTACTATTAAAACAATCATTAGGCAAGAGCAAGAAACCAAAATTATTCTTCTTACCTTTGCTTTTCTGAAAGTTCCTGATTTCTTTAACCTTTGCAGTGGGGCAGCTGGCTCTGTCCACGCAGTTTAACAGGTACAGCAGGCTTTTGGAATTTGGGAGTTGTGTTTTTGAAGTTCCTTGAGCTACAGAGAGGCTGAAACCCAGGTCAGCCCTGTCTGAGTGATGTTTTCTCATCCGTGATCTGTCTGGAGGCTGTCGATAGCAAAACCCCCACTGAGCCCAAAGGGGCCACAATTTAAGAAAAACTCTGAACAATTAAAGAATGTCTGCTTAATTCCTCATTCTCTAAATGTAGTTCATACCTACCAGCAATACCTTGCTGATCTGCTTTGGTCAGTCCTAAAATCACAAGGAGAATAACCCAAATCAGGTCTTAGCTTAGTGCTCAGTTGTGATGTGGGATATTGATGGGAGATATTCTTGATTGGCTGTTTCAGTGGTGACTCACGAGTAGCTCTGCTGGGTCTATAATGAATGGTTTGGCCTTAAAAGTGGTTTTGATTATTAATTTTTTTTTTTATAAGATGGTTCTTTGGGGTTGCTCACCTGAAGTTCAGACATGAGAACACACATTTCTGTGCAAGGCTGTTTAATTTGATTGAGAATCTTTCGTGGTCACAGAATCTGTGTCAGGTTTTTAACGGTCTTTAATATTGCTGACTGCATTTCATGATTTGGGTTTTTGGCCTTGGTGATTAAATAAATCAGCCTAGTGCCTCATTTCTGTATTTGGATTACCAAATGATCATTTTCAATATTTACACAGTGGCAATAGCTCAAAAACACTTTGAAGATTAAAAGCAATCAGGAAATAAATATGTTTTATTAAAATTGTGCTACATTCGTGGGTACTATTACACAAAGAGGATTGCAGAACATTATACTTTAATTTACTGAAATGCTGGACTATAATTTCAACCCTTTTACAATTCAGCAACTTATTCCTATCCAAATTGCTACAAGCTTTGTTCTGAAATGTAGTGTGCTATAAAGCTTATCATAACATTTAGCAGATTTTAAAATATTAAAACATCCTTTTCTAAATTACTTTGTGCAGGTGCACAATTAATTTGTGTACTCAAATGCTCCAGTGTAACCTTTCCATTAATTGTAAGAGTAATACTGTCATTAATGAAATTAATTTCCCACAGCAATAATTATAATGATAACATAATAATAATTATTGTGTATCAGAATAATGTTAAATTATGGTGCCCTGTACTTTTAATATAAATGAGGCAGTCCTTGCAAAAGAATGCCTTAATAAAGGTGAGTGTAAAAGAGGAAAGCTTAAAATGAGCCTCTTCTTGTTTTACTCAGAGCAGCTGAAAAGTGAGGCTGAGAGGTCTGTGTTTGTGCCAAAAGGAAAACAGTACTTGGGAATGAAGTGGTCATCCTTGAGTGGCGCTGAGGGGACGGTGCCTGGGGAGCAATATCCTGTTCCAGTGAAACCAGGAGTCACACAATCAAGAAATCTTACGTTTCCGTATTACTTGGCAGGGTGTGAGCTCCGGTGTCTTAGCAAAAAGCAGCTCAGGAAGTTGTTTTCCTGCTGTCTAACGGCTCTCTGGAGTTCGAACAGAAATTATTCCTCTTCTCTTCATGGCCAGCTCTTCATGGTGATGCTGTTGAGTAGAAATAACAGCTCCTGCTGCTGGTGCCCTCCAGAGTCACAGGAAGCAGCATCTCCAGGTGCTTGGTTTTGGAAGATGCTTGGTGTTCTTAAAACCATCTTAAGTCATTGATGAAATACTTAAAACTTGGGTAAATTGGTGTAAAAATGTAAGAGCAGCCTCAAAATTTGAGTGCTGTTGTAACGAGCTTTGTGAAGATGTGTTCGATATTAAGGGAAAATTGGTCAAGCTTCTTGAAAATTGAGTTAAATATTTGTTTTCTTTGTTAATGGAATTCAGTGACCAGAAGGTGTCTTTGTTATATATTAAAATATTCTTAATTATATGCAATATATAATTTAAAGAACCCCAAGCATTAATTTAAAATACTGTTTGATTGTATTATTTTTTTCAGTATGAGTTTGTAAGACTTTGAGTGCACAAGAACTGAGATCTTGGGCTCTGGATCAGCACTATTTCCCTCTCAGATTATAATAATAGAGAATCCAAAGGAGGATTATAAGCAAAATAAATACAAATTAAAAGTGAAAATAATTTAAATGAGAGCGAGTGACTGAACAGTGAAAGGATGTGAAATCTGACCGTACTTCGTGAGGTTTTAGCCTTTAAGAACCTAGGAAAGAATGGACTGGAAGATCCAGATGTGTGCTTACATAAAATGGAACAGCAAAGCCCTCTCATCGCTGCAGGGTAACTGAACCCAGGGATGTCAAAGGTGACATATTTCAATTTTCAAGTCACTTATCCTCTTGATACTGAAATCATTTGGGAGCTTTGTTATCTTAAGCACGTTTGAAAGGTCAGCGTGAATTTGAACAACTGTGGGGTTCTGTGGGACGCTGCAGGAGTTGGCTGTTTTCACCAGAGGGTTGGATATTGGGATAATGCAGCGCTAGGGTACAGTATTTCAGATTTTCTTCCCCTGCATTAAGATACAATTTATTAAAACAAAAAAAATCACTCGTGAGAGGAAGAAAAAAGTAATTAAAAAATAAAAAATAAATCGGTGTGAATGGATCATGAAGACACTGGTGCAGAAGAAAGTTAAGCAGGAGTTTTAGTGGGTCAAAAACTCACTGCTGGCCAGCCGTGCTCCCTGATACAAAGGCAGAGCTATGTTAGCAATTATTATTCTGTTTTTCAGGGAGATGTTTTGTGTTGAATTCTGCAGCTCTTCTTTTGGAATTTGGAAACGAACTAAAGTGTTGAAGTTTGTTTAAAGCAAGATCTTTGAATATTGTTTTTCTCTGAAGCTGTGCCCAGGTATCTTAAGGGCAGCTTGTGGCAAGGGAGAAATAACAGTGTAGGTTTTTGGGTGTGTGAGGGGTAACTGCTGCAAGGGGCTACCAATAGAAGAAATTAAGATTTTGTATTGGGGTTCCCTTCTCTCCACAGTGCTGTAGATACTCCCTGAGTCCTCTGCGGGGAGATGGGACAGGAGCCCTGCAAGTCTCCACCGTGATCTTCATTTTATGGTTTCTGGGATTCTAGAGCAAGGAGAAAGATTGACCCTTAAAAATTCATGTGCTGGGGGACCAGTGGGAAACTCTTAATTCATAAATGCTGGTGCAGAGTGGCAGCAGTGGCTTGGGTTTGCCCTGAGGCTCGGGGCAGTGCTGATGTCCACCTTTACGCACTATTACACTGCTCCTTTGATGGCTGGGGCTCTGAGAAATGATTTGAAGAATCACCTCTGTACTAAGACAGAATAAATTACTGTAACTGGTCTGCCCCGGAGGGTTTAGGTGTCTTGACCAGATTTCTTTTTCTGATCAGTTCCAGGAAATGATGAAATATTTTTCTTTTTTTTCTTTTTTTTCCCCCCCATCTTATTTCCCCCACTGGCATTTAATCATGTTTCTAGATCGTATTTATATGTAAGAGGCTGGTTTCAGAGTGGGAAAAAGAGAGTTGCTTGACTGGCCTAGGGAATTAAAAAAACCAAACAAAACTCATGAGAAGAAAAGGAAGTAACTGGAAGCACAGACTTAAGATTTACTGTAGAACTAGTTAAAAAGGGATTTTAATCAGGAAGCTTTGCAGTCTTTTTCCAAGGATAATGAAATGCAGCAGCAGGACTTGTCTGATTTGCTTTTAACTCTTTAGTTGTTTTTACAATGAAAAACAACTGTTACAAATGTTGGACATCTTGAGACTGGAGCAACAACAAACATAATTCGATAAAATATTATAGAATCATAGAATTACTTAGATTGGAAAGGATCTTTAAGATCATCAAGTCCAACCATATGCCACTAAAGTTTGGCGGTTTTTTTATTGCTAATGCGAATAATAGGCAATCTTGTCCCAGAAGTATTTTCTTTTTAATTAAGATGAAAACCTTCTTGCTTCATCACAAAAGATACACAAATGCAGGGGGAACTGGCAAGATGCAGTTCACTGCTTGCCAGATTAACAAAAATGTTCTCTTAAAAAGAAGCCTGTAGGATTTTTTGGAAGTGATTCTTAAACAGCTCTGATGCAATTTTTCATTGCGTATCCTAAAGAGAGAAAATTACAAAGCCCCCTCTATTTACAGATTGAGGAAACAACTCAGTGTGTTTGTACGTCTGTGGTTTCTAATTATGATAATTATTAATCACGTGGATTTTGTTTGCAATAGACATTATTAGATGGAGGCAGTAGGTAATATTCTTAATATAAAACAATTACAATACAAACATACTTTTGTCAAAACACGATATTCCTTCCTATATGATCACTCCCTTTTCCCCAAAAGCATGTCCTAGATAACAAAATCAACACACTACAGTCAGTGCAGTAAGTGATACTGAAGGAGCTGAACATCTTTATTCTTTATGAATATTTTTATTCTTTATGTTATTTATCGTAAGTACTTGAACGCAAATTTCACAGGACGGCAAGATAATTTCTCTTACAAAAACAAGCATTTTATTTCTTGTGGTTACCCTGACTTTCGAACCTCTGCAGAGTATCCAAAGTATTTTGTGGAGAAATAAAGGTTCTGTGCTTATGGTTTTGACCTCAGAGCGCTAAAATTTAATTGTAGGGGGAAGTTTGCTTGTTTTTCTAATGTTTTAGTTGTTTTTTCAGTGGTGCTGTGTGGAAAAGTGGCTCATTACAAAGGGTGGCTATACTGACAATGACACTTCAATTTGAACACTGTAGTCCTGAGGTAAGACTCCTTGTAATGGAAGACAGAGAAGTTGAAGAAGGAAGCGTGTCCAAAGGGGCTCTGTGCACCCTGAGTGCACATTGAGCTCATTTCCCTCCAGCCCTGGCAGGAGGTTCGTGGTCACAGGGATTCATGGAATTGCCCATCCCTGCCTGTACAGAGAAGTTTGGGCACTGCTCTCCTAAATGCCTTCCTTTAAGTAGCTGCAAGCAGCTTGCCAGGTTACTTGAAAGCAGTTCTTGTGCTGGAATGTGTTTGAATTAATCATCCCCCGAGAAAACATTTGTACCTTCTACTCCTAAATTAAAGCACGGGCTCCTCTTACTGCAACTGAAATGGCTTTTAGCTGCAGTGAATGATCCTCAGCAAAAGCAGGATTAAATTACCAAGGAACAGGTTCATGAACTTTTATAACTACTGGTAATTCCCACCTTTTCCCTGTAACCCAATCTCCAAACTGGCTCTGTGTCCATCTGCATGGAAAAATTTTCCCCGCAGTGTTGAAAGGAGCTGTGTGAATCCTCTCCTTGAACACCCCAGGGGCAGGAAATCCGTGGTGGGTGTCTGCCTGCACAGTGTGTGACTCCAAAGGAACATTTGCTCACATCTTCCACTGCAGCCCTTCAGGCTTTCAGTTCATGGAGTTTATGCCTGAGACACTGGGAGTGCAGTTGAGATTTTTGTTACAGCCTCTGAGATTTGAAAGTTCCTATCTTTTTATTTATAAAGAATATATTTTTTATTTTCCCAATCTAGAACAGTGCAAATGCTGAATAGCTGTAACATAAAAGTTAGACTTCATCTTTTTCTTTCTAGCCATTTCCTGTGCAGTATATAACATAACATAGGTGATGCTGGGAAGAGTTAATCATTGAGCAGAGTTCTGCTGAGACAGTTAGGAAATGTATATAAATGATGAACCTAAAAATATCCCTGATTTTCACAAGTTAGCACTGCAGAATAATTAGGCTGTGGCACTATAAAAGGAGAACTCTCAGCTAAGTTATTCCCAGTAGTAAAAAGAAATCTTGTGGATAGGGTGCAGTTTTGGTGGCAGTAACTACAGGAGCTGCAGCTTCTGGGTGCTGATTTCACCATCAAAACTCTTTCTAACTCCCCAAATTGAAGCTGGCATAATTCCAACAGCACTTATTTTCCAATTGTTAGGAGTATATTGAATTTTGTGCAATTTGGGTTGAGTTTCATTATTTCCTAGTCAGCTTGTGCTTCCCCTTGGCAAAAGTCTGTCCTGTCAATCTTTAAAGTCTGTGTAAATGTGCTGATATTTGGGTTTAGAGGGGAAGAATGCCTAAGAATTACTAATAATCTGGTTTTTTTACAGGAGCTACCATGTGTAAAATGCACCATAGACACTTCTATCAGGTTCCACCCCCACAACTATGTGGGTTTTAAAATAAAAACCAGTGATTATGGCACACTGAACTCAGTAGCTAGAAGAGACACAGACAGACCACTGCGAGAGCCTTGCAGAATGCTGGTAATTTTTAGCACTGTCTGTTTGTTGAGGTGGCAGTTCTTGCACCAAAATTAGATTACATCTTAATTTGGAATAAAACAAGTGGGCTAATGTTGAAAAGCACTGTAGATCCCATATGCTGCAAGTGATTTTAATGTGTCCCAGCGAGTGTCCCCATCTCCGGGAGTCGCTGGGGCTCTGTCCTTGGGGCGCTGGGAGAAGTTTGCTGATCTCGGCTGAGCTGAAGTGGTGTGGCCGCAGTTCCCTGGTGTAAATCACAGCTCTGTGAAGCACCTCTGGGGGCGGGGAGGAAAAACAACCTGTACTTGTAGGAGCGAGCAAGGCTCCTTTATCGAGGTGCTTCGACCCTGGAGCAGAGCAGCGCAAGAGAGAGGAAAAGCAGGGAGGGGAGGTGGGGACACCCTGGCTGGGAAGGGAGCAGCTCCATCCTCTTCCGCTGGAGCTCCGTTTATGCAGCTGGTGCTGGGAAAGCATCCGGGGAGCTCTGCATCAACAGGAACAGTTTGGTTCATTCTTGGGTGTGCTCTTGTACTTTCTGATTTTCACTGTCCATTACTGGGGTCATACTCTGAAGAGATCCAAACAGCTCACAGATTTTTCTTCAGCCTTTGGAAAAGATAGGATTTGTCTTGAAGTAATCAGTGATCTCAGGGAACATGTATTAAGTGTTATCTTAATATTCTCTCACTAAATTTATTAATTGATCTGATTTTTCTATCAGCCTAATGAAACTTGATGCAAACAGATTTTAAAGCAGTGGTGTATTACCTGTGCTCAAAAACCAAATCCTGATGCTTCTGTTGAAGTTAACACGATGCCAATCATGATTCCCTTCATCATTTGGTTCTTGCTGTTCCCTTTCAAATAAATTACTATAGCAAGGCTTATGTAATTAATGAACCTCAGTCCTTAAAGTACCAGCGATCACTGGCTGAGCTCATAAACTAAAGGCAGAAGCATATCATAAATTCTGGTAATGAGAACTTAATAGACGGAAGAGTCAGAGATTGATTTATTCCTTCTCCTTTCTGTCCCCATGAGAAGGGTACCTGCTGAACTGAGGCATGAAAGGATTGTCTCAGTGTTGGGAAAACCATTGTAATCTGTAACAAAGCACCTTCAGGCCTGTTTCTATGGCAACAGGAGCATCAGACCAGCAGAGAACGGACCAGAAAGGAGATAAAAGCCTGTACAAAAATAAGTAAGAAGTGTCTGCATAGCTTTGGCTACTTTTCTTTCTTTTTTTAGAAAAGGAAAAAAAAAAAAAAGAGAGAAAGAAAAACCCCAAAACTTGGAGTTTTTTGAAAGCTGGTTATTATAGTTATTTAGGTTAGACCCTATTGGCACTGAAGGACTGGTAGAATAGTAGCAAATTATTAACTTCAGGGACATTAATTAAAAAGAGTTTATAAAAAAGTCTCAACTCTAAACTTAATAGAAGCAGTATAATTTGTTAAAGTGATTTGTATGTAACCCCTCTTAAAAAGGCATTTTCTGAATCTTAAGGTCTTAGTTCTTTTTTATAAAAGTTACATTAGGATGAAAAATCTCCATCTTTGGTCTGCAAATCGCCTTTTCTCCTATCCACCCAACTGCTTCATTATCATTAAATTTTGCATGTGATGTCTAATTGCAACAATGTGAATTGTAAGTCACAGACTGGCAGTCCGTGGGGTCAATATTCTTCTTCTTTGTGTTGCCAGAGACAGGGTAAAAATAAGTGAAAAGGAACAAAAAGCTTTTTCCTCCATCTTCCAGGTGGACTATGGTCATTCCAGTGGGAAAAGTGGCCTGGAAAATCACAGGCAGATGCAGTTTTAGAGTCTGATTTCTTGGAATGAAGAGAAAATTGTGATTGATTGGACCGGGACTCCAGTGAGCACCAGAGAATGGTTCCTTTTAGTGGGTTTGTACAAGCAGAGATGTATAAAAATTCTGATATACCCTGTCCAAAAATAGGATAAAAAAGCAACCTGACTGCAGCGACGAGGTTTGAGGGAGTTGGGAACAGACGGGCATAAGAATATATAGAAAACCTGTGTTCTGTAGGCCATACAGAAATACATGGAATGTTTATGGAGAAGGTTCTTGGTTTCTTTGTCACAGGTTTTTTCTAGAATGGTTTTCTAGAATATTTTCCCCCCTAGAATCATGTGAAATCTGGGATTATCCCAAATTATTGTTTCCTTCCTGTGAAAATTATTTGCATTTAATTAAAGATAATTTGAGTCCGGCACTCCTAGCAGGCAACAGGAAGAAGACCTGGGTGTCACTTCTTATAAATAGCTTTGTGAAATCCTTCCTTGGTCAAAACCCACTTTTATTTCCCAAGGTCTGAATTAGTACCTACAGATTGACCTAGTTATGAGTAGAGATTTTGTATTGTTGAATCTGAAGCCTGAAGTCCCAATCCTCAATGCGTGTTAATGGCATTCCCTTTTTTTAAAGTATATTAAAAAGCTTTTTACTTCCCTTAAGAATGAAAAATAAGAACTTTAATAGCCAGAGACTTTGATTTTTGTAGTTGTTCTCAAATTTTTAGGGTGTTTTTTGTCATGTTGATCTTGTCCTACCAAAAATCTAGTTGTCCATATTGAGATTTAGTGAAGTCAGTCCTCTGGTTTAATACCAAATAGAATAGGAGTCAAAATACTTTGGTATTTCAGCTTTGAGAGAGGCAGAACCAAAAAAGATAGAAGGATAGTAAAAAAAAAAACCCAAACCCAGTAGAAATGAAATCAGTCCTGTAACTTTTAGGAGAAATGCATAAATCCCTCAGAGTTTTGTTTAACATCTGCTACTTGTCTCTTCGTGTGCCAAGAGCATGATTGGACCATTCAGGAAAATAAAAAGAACTCTGCAATCAACAGACTTTGTTCAATATTCCTGCAAAAGGGGACTCTCCAGAAATAATATGAAAGACTCTGGTCAAACACAAATAGGTTTATATTTAACATGTTTTATTTAGAAGCCTGCCCACACAGAGGTAAAATTAAGAGAAATAAAAAACACTTTAAAAAAAAAATTTGCTGGAAGCGCATTCTAGAAGAGAGGGGTAGAAAATGTTCTATTCTCCCATTCCAGACTAATCCTTTGCTCTTCTGTGAGAAGGTACAGCTGTTTACTGATCTTACAAGCTCAAATCAAATCAAAGTGGTTCCCAGGGCTTTGTGTTTGGCAGCAAAGCCCCGGGGTCAAACGAGGAGACAGCTCCTGCACCAGAACAGACCCCAACTCCTCCAGGCTCCTCACAAGGAGTTCTGTATCTAAATCAATCCCATAGTGACATAACCGTCCAGAAATGGCTCCTCTAATAAAAGTTTATTTTCAAGTAGTTCTAAAATAAATGAGGAGAAGAGTGGTGTTTTATTTTTTCTCACTTCAGCTGTCCTTGCACTGCATTTCATTTTCCTGCCGCTCTGCTCCTGTCACAGCATCCATTCCCTCAGGTCCATCACTGCTTGTTTGGCCAGTACTCTCGGGATACACTCCAAGAATTTGGGCTGTTACTCACTGCAATAAAAGACCAGTGCATCTTAATCAATACAGACTTCCAAAAATTAAAGATTTCCTGAAGCTGGGGTTCAAAAGGATCACATTAAAAATCAAGTTCCTCCTTCATAAGTAGCAGACTTTTTTTTTGTCTTCTGAGAATGTCACGCACGAAGGTATCTGGAATACGAGATTTATTTTTTTTAATTAAGGCCTTTTGGCAAAATGTGCCCTACTCTAAAGGGGATGTGGAATTCCTCATCCGTGCACACACAGACACGTGCATGCTGATATTGTTCATTTTCCATGCTCATTAGTGTTCGTGTTCCCCAGCAGAGCCAACAGGATCTGCAAGAAAACACTTGGTCCTTCTGAAAATTAGGTTCATAAATCATCAGCACCTGATGTGGGAATTGGTGAGGGTGTTCTATGCCGTTTGAAATACAAAGTATTTGCCATTTGCACTGGCTTTTTGTTATGCAGTTGAGTGTCTACTTGTGCATAAACATCACCACACATCTAGAAGTATTTATGGCATATATTTACTTTAGAAACATTGCAGTTCCACAAATACCTGGGTGGAAAAAACTTGCAGTACTGAAAGTTATGTGGCTCAGTGTTCCAGTTTCAAGAAATCACTTGTTTATCAAGGGAAAGCTCAGTAAAAATGTGAACTGCTCCAGATTGCAGGGGCCAGCAGCTGAGCTTTGCAGAATGGACTGAATGCAAGGTACTGCTTTGGAAATCTGGAGAGTGGAGAGAAATTCAGGAAAAGGTCTGGGAGGCAGTGGGTTTCCAAGCTTTCTAACATTAGTACAAAATTTGCATCTGAGTCAGTGGGAGTCTTTGGTGCTTAATGAACTGTGCTTGATTTACAAACTTGGTATTTAAACTGTTTCTTTAACACAAAAATAAAGAGCGTGTGAGATTTACAAGTGCAGTAAAAACGAAAAAGATGCCAAATAAACTGTGCTGCATCTATTCCGCTCAGGGCCCTCAGGAAAGCGTTGATTATACAAAAGTGTTGAGTGCATTTCCTGCGAACTCCCAGGCAGGAACAGCTCTGGCTTTGGTGCTGATGGCACGGGCTGCTGTAGAAATGATAGCGAGAGATGCCTATAAAACCAGATAAAAAATTTATAGTTCATTTAGCAGGAAATGGAATTTGAGATGCTGCCGTGGGTTTAGGGTGTCCTCCTGCAGTCCTTGGGATTTAGGAGACTCAAATAACCACAGCAAGGAGAAATTTCTTCTGCAGGTGAAGAACTGGGATCTCTGCTGGGGACCTGCAGTCACCACCAAGAGCTGGGCATTTGCTGCAGTTTATTTGAATAAATGTGCCCATAATTACCATCTATTTTGCCAAAAATACAGAGTTTCACAGTCACCCCATCTTTTTTTTATAAGCTTTGCAGCTTTTGTATATGTTTTATTCATTGTGATTAAAAAGAGGTGGAGTTGTAAATAAGGCCAGTGGCAGGAAACTGTTGGTTCAAAAAGCTTCCTAGAATAATAATTTCAAGAAGCAGACTAGAAAAAACCAGCTTTAACTGGATTTGTCCAGTCTTCCCAGCCTTGTGCAAAATCATCTGAGTACAGCCAGTTTTTAAAAGACTGTTAATGTTATTCTGACTTAAAAGATGATAACTTAAAAGTGAAGTCTGTCAATAAAGGGAGAAAACAAATAGGTAGTAATCAAAAAAAACAAAGGAAAAAAAGAATTACGTCCTTGCTAATGATAGTCCATAATTAGATCTCCTTAATGGATGGGTAGAATAATCTATTTAATCGTAACTATAGTTTGTGATAGATTACTGGGCCTTATTGTATTATGTCCTTGTAATGAAAGAACCAGCATTACTTTTGTAGTAAATAAATGTTTCTCAGAATGTGTTTTTCAATTTTCTCAATTTACACATCATTTATGTGGGGCCTTGTGAAGTTTTTCCTTATTCTTTCTAATGAGACCAATCTTTTGATCCTTTGATAGAAATTGCCCCAATTTCTCAGTTATGCAGGAAAGGTTTTGGCCTTAAATATTTTCAAGTAGATGCTTCTATTCAGTGATTTGTCCTTTACTGGCAAGCCTTACGTTGAGATGTTCTTTATCTACAGCCTAATTAAACTAAACCATATACCATCTGTGTCTAGTTCAATTAAAACAAATTGGACAGACTGACCTCCTTAATACTCTTCAAAGCATTTTATTAGTCTGCAGAGTCCCTTCAAGAGAACTTGTTACCTTCTGAGACAATACTTGCTGTCTGCTGGAAAAAAGTTGGGGGAAAAAATGCCAGTCTGCATGAAAGTTTAAAAAAAAAAATTGTTCATCTTTGCATTTAAAACCAAAGAAAAGAGTAAAACCCCTGTGGAGATACATCAGGGGGAAAGGAGCAGCACAACCAGTCCGAGCAGTCTTTGACACCCTTCTTTAATGGGCATTCCTCCTCAGCTTTTACTCTCTTTTAGGTCTTTGCTGGGGGCTTTTCCTGGTTGGTTTGTTTGTTTTCAGAGCTCTTTGGGCAGGGGAGGGTCAAAGAACCAGTTTTTCACAACAAGAAGCAAAGCTGCTCTTACTGCAGATAGAATATTTCACTTGGCCAGCAGAAACGTTCCTTGTGTATCTTGACTTGACAAATGCTCCATATTTGATGCTTAAAGTGAGGAGATGTGAAAAACCCTGAAGTATTTCAGTATTTCCTCGGTAACTTTTCTAATGATAATCAGTAGTGTTGAATTACTCCAGTGCATCTGTGCTTTAGGCGGTGTCCTAAGTTTTATTCCTACCTAAGTGATTTCTGGGCATGTCCTCTTGATAAACAGCAAAATCTAAAAGCAGTAAAGTGTGGGGACTGCTGATGGCTTTTTAAGTTATGACCTGCCTTCACTGACTGTGGTGGTCAGATGTAATAGCTCTTTTCTTCTCTGTGTGAGATGGACTATGATTTTCGAGTCTTCTATTGTGATTAAAGGGATTTCACCTTTATTTTAGTTCGTTGCAGTGTTTGTTTGCTCTCTTTAATTCAGTTTTTAACATGATCATTTTTAATTGTTTCTTTCCCTGTTGAGCCCTGACTCTGCCCTCATACTGAAGGGCTGAGAGGAACTCCTCAGTACAAACCCCCTCTGTTTTCCCTTCTCTCTGCATGCAGATGGTGTTTCATTTCTTGCTGGGAATAGTCTCTGCAGAAGATGCTGCCAAAGTGTCTTCATTAACTGGCTGGCAGAAGTTTTGAGCAACTGACCACCTTTCCCTCAGATGATAAAATCATTTTGTACTTAGATTTTCTTTTAATGGCCTTCAGAGCTCCTTTGCAGCTCTCCTTGGAAGAGTGAGAACTGGGGAACACAGCAACAGGCTCAGGTCTTGTCAATGGGAATGAATTTCCTGGGATTCTGCTACTTCTGTTATTCATAGTTCATCCAGGAGAGCAAGCTAAAAATGGGAAAGAAAGTAGAATTTTTATCCTTCACGTTAATTTGTTGTAAGTAACTCTTCATCAAACTTAAAGACCTGGCAGTTTTCAGCAAACATTTCTTTAATAGCGTGGTTGAGACTAAAGCACTTTGTGCCCTGTGCTGCTTTACTGAGTTGGGTTTTCCTTTGGGATATTCACTGCCCTGACCTTGCATAAACCTGCTGCTTCCAGAATATCCTCTGTGATCATATCCTGAAATGCTGAGACTGTACAATAATATTCCACAATTTTCTTTAAAACTCATTTTAATGATCTTTTAAAAGAAATTGAATTATGCTGCAAAAAAAAAAAAAAGAAAAAATACTTTTCTGTTTGTGATACAGAACAGCAGAGAAGACAAGCAAAAATCTTTGCTGGCTATTGGGGTGACTCAGTGAAGGCTGACTGAGCATCTGTTAAGCAATTTGAAGTTGGAGACTTAGCTACAAAATTCGTCATCCTGCAAAAAAGGGGAAAGTTTAATTCCATTGTAAACATGTAAGATGTAAATTTACTAAAGCTCCGTGTTACTGTGAGTAAATTGTGTTTGAATTCATTAAGAACTTTGAAACAATCATCAAGTCAGTAATGAATCATTAGAAAATGCAAAAGCAGGCTTTCAATATTAGCCCAGGTTTTGTTGAGGCTTTGCTGGGTGCTTCTTGCTGCTGCCTCTTATTTCCAGATTTTGGGCTGATTTTGCAAGAAAACTGCCTATGTCATGTCAGGACACTTAGTGCATCCTCCAACTCGGGCTTTACCTGTTCAACCACGTCAGACCAATTATTCCACCTGCTGCTCTGTCCTGCTGAGGTTTCCCCACGAGTCAGGGGTTGTGTCTGGGTTTGTGCTGAGCAGTCCCTGAGGCGCCGCAGCCCCAGGGAGGAGGGGCTCAGCCTGACACCCCAAACTCAGCACATCCCCGCAGCAGCAGGACCTTTACACACAGGGGTTTTACAAATTGGTAATTAGGCACAGAGGGAATGAGCCCTGCCTGGATCACACGCAGAGAATTCCCACTCTCCTGACCTCAGATTGGTTCTGCATCCCCTGTTCTGCAGAGCTCTCTGTGAAAATAAAAGGTCTTTGCTTCTCAGCCTCAGGAAGTGTTTGTGGGGATAGCATTTTCCAGTTGGAGATTGGGAGAATAAGGTTTCTGGTCTGTGATATTGTCTCAGTTGGTCGGAGCCTGGTGCCAGAAAGACCAAGGTTATGTTTGATCCCTGTATGGGCCGTTGCCTTTAGAGTTGGACTCCGTGGTCCTTGGGGCTCCCTTCCACCTCAGAACATTCTGTGATTCTCTAATCAAGAAGAAACCCAGTCCCTTCCTTAACAAGGGCTCCATTTGGGTTACTGCAGTGAGATATTTCAGGCATTTATTTCAAGGCCGTGTCAGAAGATTGTGTCTTTGAAAGATACCGAATATTTAAAATGAGTGTTCTAGGAGGTCCTGAATTCTCAAGGGACAGATTAACAACTTCAAGCTAAAATACTGCAAAATAAAAAAAATTATATTCCAGTAAGTTTTTTGTCTCCTTAAAATACTTCCTGTGAAACTGGAAGTATGTGGTACTAAGTGTTCTTTGTTCAGAGTTTAAAAATAATTCAAAACCCCAGGGATCTGGAAGTAGATGTCTGCTTCAGGAATCATAAGGCCCCAAAAATGGGAGTATCTCCCTGTCAGGATACTGATTTCAGAGTCGTGTGGCACCCATCAATTCACTGGAAAAGTTTCTTTTTCCACTGGTTAAAACTCCATTTTCAGAGATCAGGGGTGCGGTGGTGGTTTTTTAAATTTGTTCTGTGTGCTTGGGCTGATCATTGCTCCAGTCTGATCCAGCACCCTCAGATGTGTCATAGATCCACAGAAGGGTTTGGGTTGGAAAGGAGATACATATATATATATTTAAATAAGTAATCCAATCCCTGTAGGACGGTAAAAGGAGAACCTGCTCTTCCCATACAACTTGAGGTGACATCTCCAAATTCCTGCTGCAATTTTACTGTCTCTTATTTCTGTTCCTTGTTCCTTTGTCATATTTTTCCCCCAAACAATCCTGTTGCTTTCAGTGACTCCATAGAGATTTGTCCCTCTTTGAACTGAGGAGTCGTGTTTCAGATCAATATTGCCATTTAACCCTGCACTACCAAAATAAATTACCATTTTATTGGACTGACTGCTTCCTCTAAACTCTGCATGTCATGATGCTGTGGGCATGATAAGTAAACTGGTAATACGTGAACACAGATCTGTGTTTTGTCAAGGAGCATTATAGAAAGCTTTAGGTTAAGGATTTTTGTTTCTTTTTCATTAGCTCCAGACTAATTAATACTTTCCTGTAGTGTTTTTCACCCACAGCTTTTGTCATTGTTCATTTGTTAACCTGCAGTTTATGTAAAGACAGTTATAATTGTATGCATTATTCTCTGGAGAGGAGGCTTTTAAATGTATAATCTTAGTTCAGAAACATCCAGCATTCACATTTTGGGCATTATTTCAGTCTGTGTATTCAACATTTCTTTATTTAACAGAGAAAACTTTAATTTTAAGAAGTATTTACCTGGTTCACTGTGTCTTTGATCAGACATGACAACATTTTTCTGTTGGGTTTAAAACACTTGCTTAGTACAGTCTTGGGGCAGGCAGAAAAGAAGCTGTTCAGTCGTGTTAAGGTAATTATATTCTGTGTATTTGTTGGGAGCCGGTGCTTTTACAAGAAGCGGATTGCTTGTTCTCAGTAAAATCAAAGCTTTGCACACACGAGTGGCTCCATAGATACCCTGACTTCTAAACTGAGGCCTCTCAAATAGGGCATATGGGGGCCTGTTAAAAAATGAATGTTGCATATTTTAAGAGAGACTTGAACGTATCTGTGCTGATAGTGAGTGCTGGGGCTGAAACCTGCTAAAGACAGACTGAAAAAATGAAACTTGTCAGTCAGTCAGAAGGTTGAGCTGCATCTGGAGCAGAAGTCAGACACAAGTGGTGAATGTATTGACAGAGTAGCTGGTGCTTAGAGGAAAAATGATCAGCCAAGTGCTTGGATAAAGTCGCTTGTACAGTTTTAAATGTGTATTTTATTAACCTCTCTCCCCACCCATGGATCACGAGCAGACAGTGGGGCCCAGCCGAAGCACTGCTGGAGATGAAGTGCAGCAGTGTAACCATGTCATATATAATAAGGAAAAAAAGTGCACAGCTGTGGGACTTCAAATTAATATCTCTCCATCATGAGAGCTGCTGGAGTTTTATTTATGGAGCACTTGGGAATTGTTCTTTTTGCAGGGTGAGACTTCAGGTGTTTTTTTCTTTCTTATCTATAATGCAGTGTCATACGAAAAATAATAAGGAAGAGAAGAGAAAATCTGACTCACAGCATCTGTATTTATCTGTGAAATAAGTGGCTCAGTGGTGGTTGTTGCACAGATAAATGTCACATTTGATCAAACCTGTTGTAATTCTTTCTCTTAGTCATAGGTGGGGACTGGTTTGCTGGTAGAGGACTGTCAGCTGCATAACGTAAAATCTCTGGAAAATAGTTCAGTGCCTTCCGAATGAAACTGTTCTGTCACTGATTAAAAAGCAAAAAGAAGTTTGGGGACCTTTATTTTGCATTTTGTTAAATTTATTTTTGAGGTCCTGGAATGGTGGTTAAGTGCAGAATCTTCAAAAAAAAAAACAAACCTTGGCTATGCTGGTACAGCTTCTGCTCTGGGAATCTGACGTGACATGTCAAAAAACAGGTTTGCTGTGACCTTTGAGGCTGCCCAGATCACTCGGTGGGGAAGATTTCCACCGTGTCTGGCATTGACTAATAAGTTAACTGGATTGTGCTGAACTGACTTGTGCTGTTTTCTGTAGGACAATTTATTTTGCTGGTTGACAGGCTCAAAATTTACTCCTTTTCTAAAGAACTTCTTGAAAAAAATGTTATTGCTGTGGTAATAAAACATGTCTAAATGCTTTAATGGAGCTTTACAGAGAGTTCATATAATACAGGGATGAGAATTATCCTGTATAGGGAAAATTCTGTGGTTCTTTTAGGTGCTTCCCCATTAATAATGATGATGATGATGATGATGATAATAATAATAATAATAATAATAATAGCACAGCATAGAGCTGTCTTTATACTTTGTGTACTGAAACTTTTATTAAGCTCTGATAACAGCTTTTCTCTTAATGTTGTGCTCCTGCTGCAGAGTAGCCTCATTTGTTTTGCCTGACAGGAAATATGTAAAAAATAAAAATAATGGCACAAGACCATGCTCTGTCACACTTAAAGTAGCCGTGGGAGTTGAACGGAATGAGACTTGATAAATTAATGATGCTAAGTGCTGAAGGCAAATGGGGAAGTGATGAATGTAAGGAGAGAGGTGCCAGTCTCTAATCCTGTGATTGACGAGCCAGGCACAAAGGTAATGGCAGAAACTGTGGGCAGGGGGGAAGGCAGTGGATGGATTGAAGGCAAATGGGTGAATTTGGGACTAAAAGTAACAGTGGTGCATAGAGACACATTTGTTTTAAGCACTTTTAAAAACATGTTTAGTTTAGGGAAGATAATACGATTTTCTAAATACTTAACACTCTCATTACTTTTTTTAAAACATTGTAGCCATGTGCTATATTTTACTGCAAATTTAATTTGACTTTTCTAACTGATATTTATTATGAAACTGCATTCTTCTTTGAGCTTGAACTGATCTTATTTCTGGGCTACAATTTATTTTTTGTCTTAAATAATGCATTTTTATGGATTTCTGTGCCAGATTCAGTCGGTCATGATCAACTGTGGGATTTCTTGTGGGTTGGACTTCTGTCACCTTGCTCACAGTGAGCCAGGGCAGGTTGTTTGATGTTAAGTCAAAGCCTGTTGCAGTGCTGGGTGTTGACTGGGGGGGAGTGTTAAGGCACAGCAACAATAACTGGCACGGGTGGAGAAAAAGTCTGTCTGGCCTGGGAATTGAGTTGGATTTTGCTTTGATTGCGTGTCAGAATCAGTCCACATCAAGGTGGGTCAGGCTCTTTCGCCTCACCCCAACTGCACGCTGAGGTGGGGATTGCTGCTGCTCTGGGTGACAGCAGCAAAGCTGAAATACTCAGGGGTGTTGTGGTGGTGTTCCTGGTACCAGAGAAATGAATTCCCTTGTGAGGGAGGGGTGTTAGAAATTCTGATAACTTCTGGCAGTCAGAAGATCTCCAGAGCGTGGCCTTTCCTTCCTCACTGACTCATCTGCAGAGAGTGGTTGAACAGCTTGTTCTCAGCAGCTCCAGCACTGCAGTGCAGCCAGGATAATCATCATTTGGGGGGCAGAATCACTCTGTGCAGTGGCTGATTTGTGCCTCACGGCCGAGCTGAGCTTTGCCCTCCCATAGCTCAGGTCCCACATTATTTGTCTGGAATTAATCCCAAGGGTGGTAGGTGCAGAGTCAGCGACCACTTTTGGCTTCAAAAATACATCAGATTCCAAAAGCACCTGCAAAGGCTGAGTCTGCTTGAGCAGAAAAGTGCTTTGTCACTGTCCCTGCCACCGTTTCAAGGCATTAGAGCTGGCCATAAATCTCATAAAAGGGCAATGGAGAGAGCTCTAGCAAAAATCTGAGCAGCATTAGCACTCAGGAATGATCTTGACTGAACGGGAATGTCCAAAATGTGGGAAAGAGGTTAAGACATGGATTTTATCTGAATTAAAAAAAAAAAAAAAAAAAAAGATATTTTTGTACCAGGTATTGTTTCCTGTTTGCACAACCCCTCCATGAATTTGCTGCAGATGCCCTAAATCTGACTGGAAATGTAGCAGTCACATGAGGTCCTACACCTTTGCGTGTTCTGCCCTCTCCACTTGCTGGAGTTCGTGGGTTTCCCCTGTGCCTCTCTTATCAGAGACACTTTCAGTGTCAGTCCTGCATCAGAGGGACTACAGCACGTTTTGCACCATGATTGTAGCTCTGTTCTGCAAAGCCTGTGATCCTTGTGCAGCACAGGGAATAAAATGCAGTAAAATACAACATCTGCTTGGTGTAGCACACCTTTGGTTTACTTGAACAGATGAAGCATTTAGTGCAAACTTAAAATCAAAAAACTTAATTTATTCTTGTGAAAAACCAAAGGCCCAGTGAGGAACAATGAATGGATTTTTTCCCGAGTATTAAATTCTCAGTATAAACTGTAACAGAAGGATTTATGTTAGTATTAAGCTTTGTCATGCTAATTGCATTATGTTGCCATCTAATAACTTAGATTATGCACATTGTAAAAGTATTATCTGAAACCATTTGTTTTCTCTGAAATGTGAAAGTTCATCTGGAGGGCACACATTATTGTTTCCTTGGGTTTGTTTCATTTAATGGTGAGGACTCATTTTCTGTGATGAAGTGAATTTTCTTAAGGACTCTTGAAGATGTAATTTCTGGCTGCTAATTCATTAATGTTTGCTTTGCATTTCGGTTTTTCTGTGTTGTGCACATAGAGTAGTCAATCATGGAAGCATTTTTCTCCCAGGTTTTTATATTTATTTCAATCTCCGACTAAAAAAAAACACCTCCAGCTGCTTTTTGATAGGCTGTGGATGTCCAAATTGTGGCCAAGGTGGCCACTACAGAAGGAAGGACGGACACCTTGTGATGTTCATGTGGTCCTACAGGCCCGTCACTTGACCAGAGTGAGCAAAACTGGGTTTCAGAAGTGTTTTCTTTGCTCCTCATGTCAGTCTTCCACATGTTTAGCATATGAGATTTTTCTTTCAGCAGGATTAATATTATGCAATTCCGTTTGTACCTGGGATTAATTTTATTAATTGTTTTTGATGCAGCCTTACAAAGGCTTAGCTTAGTGCTAGAAAGAGCCTCTGTTAATCTGTAGATTGGTATTATGGAGGAAGAGCAGCTTCTTTTCTTCTTCTTTTAAAAAATGACGTTACTTGCAGGTGAGGAATAATGCCCTGACTCTGCTGCCCTACGTGCAAGCAATTTTCCTGGGTGCCTGCTGTAATCCTGATAAACATTGCTCTGCAATACCTTGTAGCAATAGAACATAAGATCTTTCCAATTTTTTATTTCCTCTGTGGCAGTATCAGCCTGCAGAGCTCCCAGCTAAAGGCTGAGTCTAAGTGATAAATGATGCAATGAGCAGACAAGTGTCCAACCTCGTGTTGGCAAATTAATTACAGCTGTAATTACAGTTGTCATTGCAGGGACTCCCAGTACGTGTTTGGTGACTGAATTTTGTGAAATGAGGGTAGAGCCAAAATGGCACAACTTTTCCCCTTTGTAAAGAGAATGAACAAAGCTCCTTATTTATTAAATTAAAGCTTTTTATTTATTTTTTACTCTTTTTTTTTTTTTTCTTGTCTGTTGCTCTTGCATATATATTTTCTGGATAAAACAGAACTGGTAGCACTCAGGAGGATGAACTTTGGCAATGATGGATGACATGCACAGCAGCATTTAGGACACCTTAAATTTGCACTGGCTGGGAGCTCTCAGGCCAAGGAGGAGGAGGAGGAAGAGGAATTTGTACTGAAGAGTCTTACTTGACCTGTAAAGTCCAGAAGTGTTACAGTCGGTGTCACAGACGAGGATTCTTGGAGAGTTTGGCCATGGTTCGTTAGTTCATGTTCCCAATAACAAGGAGGATGAAGTATTTATAGAGGTTCATGGTGCCCTCGTGTAGGTGAACACTGCAGCGTTTGCTGCAGCAACGAGATCTTCATCATCAGAGGCTCCACTGAGGGATGTTCTTACCCACAAAGTGACTTCTGAGAAATAAAAAGTAGGAATCCAAACTCGCCTTCCCTTGGTTGGGAGCACACTGTGCCAGCAAAACGCTCCTGTGCAGGCTTTCTTCCAAACCCAGAGCCTTCAGTAATCTGGGAAGCTCCTTTACCATCAACAGCCTTGAGAAGAACACTCTCATTAAAGAAGGAGAAGGAAAAATGCTTGCTACTGAAGTTTGTGTCCGTGGATTGGTTTTGGGATGGGCACACTTGAAATAGCTGGGGGAGGAAGCTGCCATGCTACTAAATGGTTTGGTGAAGGCTTTCTGCATTTCCTTTTTTTTCCCCCCTTTGAAGAGGGCAGAGTTAATTGCCAGACATTAAATATTTATAGATTTTATGATAATTCATTGCTAAATGCTGTGAGGACTTTCCCTGATGCTGTGAAGCAGTTCAGACTCGTTCGGCCTTCGAAGCAACACGGCGATGGCAGCCTTGAGGAAATCCTTCTTCCAGGGCTCCCAGCACTCCTCTGATGTGATTAAACAGCCCTTCTCGTGTTCAGATTTTTGATTAGAAAACCTCAAAAGGGTCAAATTCGACTCAAGGGACAGATTTGTGTCAGTTCTTATTTTTAATCTGAGTGTGCCCTCAACTGTGGTCTCAGTGAAACACTTTTCTCCCTGAGAGTGGCATCGAATTTTGGGTTTAAAGCACAGAGTTGGCAAATGTTGGCGAATCAGGAGCCTGTGCTAAAAGCCTGTCCTTCTTTCAGGGGTTTTATTGTGCACCGTTAACTTTTTTTTCCAGTTTCAATATTGTTTTCTGCATTTTTAATCAGCTAATAAATAGCAACTGCTACATTGGCATGGAAAAATGTTATGGGCCAGACAGCTTGGCTGGGATCTCTGCCATTGTAAGGTCAGGATCTGAGTAGGAAAGCATGTCAGAGCATCTTGCACATTCACCCTTAGCCGCCTATTTATGTTTTATACAGAGGAGCAGGATTAGTGACTTTTTACAAAGAGAAATACTGACTTGCCAATAGAAAAGATCCCAAATGTTCTATAAATACTGACAAGTCTGATGTCTGTATTCCTTGGTCTGCAGAATTTAATGTGCTTGAGTTACTTTTCTGAAGAAGGGTTATTTAGACATATGGAAAAACATCTGTTCCATGCAGAAATAAATAGTGTTTGAGTGGTTATACAATGTAAAAGACCATCCAAGGACTCTGTGCCCGAGCATCTCCCGTGGTGTGATCATGGCTATGATTTATTGAGAGCAGCGTTTTTCACGTTGAGGTGTAGATTTGGAGATAAACGTATTTGAATCAAATCCTTCAATCATTGATGGGATTTGTAGGTAGAGATCACTCGTGGAATTCGTGTCTCTGGAGGACAGATTTTCTGCCTGTGTGGTGAAATGTCTGCCTGGTTTATAGGTGGTAACGTTCATACCTCTGAACACCCAGAGCTGAGATGCAGAACAGAATGGAGACGGTGGGTTTAAATTATGCATATTTTACCCTCCCTCCTGCCTTTATTTTGGTGCTTAACCAATGTATAAAATATCAGGCAAAAAATGAATTATTCAGTGAGTAACTTTGGAGGCAATTTGCTCGGGTGTTTCAGATTCATGTCAGTCTCTAATAAAGTTTGTCAAATGGAAAGCAGCAGGACACCCCACGGGTTCTTGTGTGAGGGAGCTGTTGAGTTGTGAAATTCTGACTGATTCTGAACCAAAAATTTCTCAGACTTTTCAAAAATCAGTGTTTCGGGGGTTTTTTGCTCAGTTCAGCACTGTTTTGCCAGAATAAACAGATGGGTCATTTTGTAAAGGGCAGGAAAATTTTAAAATGTACTTATTAGTTTGTATGTGATTGACAGGGATGTGATACCTGCTGAAACATCAGTGCAGGATTCCAGTGGAGCGTGGCCAAAAAAATAATGATGCTTGTGCCAGTTCTTAACTTGAGGTAAAGGTAAGGGAGAGATGCAGAGCTCTGGGGAGTGTATCACGGGATGTTCCCTGATTCTGTGTAATTCCCTGGGACAGACCAACTTCTCCTTGGATTTCCTTCTCACTGTGCAGGGAACACCCTCCTGCAGCACTCAGTTTCCACAAACAAATCTGTACAGTAGTTAGTGGGGTTAGCTTCAGCTTTGGGACCATATGTTGGTGTATATATGGATGCTGCATGTTCTGTTTGGTAGCAATGCATCCAGACATATAAATGTCTTTCCTGGGAAATCTGCTCAAGGGCGCAGCTGCTGCTGTGGGAGGTGGGAAGAAGAGAAGGAGCTATGTAAATAGGTGGGTAAGGGTTTAGTGAGAAAAAGTAAGGTGTGCCTTTATAAATTGGTGGGTTCTTCACCATTTTGGAGGGGAAAACGGAGGAGGAGTGGGAAATGTAAACCAGTTATTATTCAGGGCCTTGCATATTGAATCAGCTCAGAGGCAAAGGCAGCAGCTCAGCGAGCTGCATTCCTTAGCCGCGCTCACAGCGCCGCTTCCACTTTGCTTTGGGATTTTTTGGCAAATCAGCTCGGGATTCTGGGCTCGAATCTATCACTTAATAGTTGTAAAAAGCTTCATTCAAACCCGCTTAGACAGGAGTAGCTGAGGGCAGGTTTGGCTTTAAAATAACAGCTGGAGTTTGTTTCGGTTTTGCCGTTGGCTGCAGTCAGGAAGTTTGGGGTCACAAAGACTCTTTCTGAAGCTTTAATTTGCCAGCAGTGAACTTTATTTAGGGCTGTGATTGCTTCCTAAAAGGTGTCTGGAGCCAGTCCCATTTCCCCCTGGATTCTTGGATCAGTGTTCCTACAATTCCCTGTAGGAACAGCCTTCCAGCTCCAGCACATGTTGAATTGTTTGACCTGATGCCTCTGCCCTCGGGGTCACTGCTTTTGCAGGGAAATGGGGCATTTCAGGTGAGGATGGTTTTCAGCCTTCATCTCCTTTCATTTTCTGTTTAGGGGAATGAGAGATGGATGATATGAGCTCCAGCTGAGGATAATGAGGAGAAAAAAAAATAAGTTGTATCATCTCTATCACAAGCAAGTTGGCCAGTAATGAAATATTTAAGAACTGATGGGAAGATCTTGTACTCAAACATATTGAAATATTTAAGAAGCGATGAGAAATTATTGTACACAAATATATTAATGTAAAACAATTCTCATGCAACCTGATGTCACACAATTAAGTCCTTTATCATGTTAATGATGCACTGCACCCAACCCCACTGCAGATCCATTGGAAAGCGTAGAAACCCCACTGTAACTTGGAATATTGAACAATTCACCATATTGTACCTATGGAAAAATAGCAATACCCTTCTATACAGCAGGAACTTATTAAAATTAATTCTTGCTTCTTATCACTTTAAACTGTATTTTGTAATATGTATTCAAGGGGTAAAGGGTGCTCTGTGTTGAAAAGTGTATCAGTTTGACTAATTAATTAACAAATTACAAAATTATAAAGCTAATAAATTAGGGGGTTTAAGCAAGACATATACAGCTGTCTCTGGCTTTCTCATGCTCCATTTGAACCCAGATCCCTGGATTTCATCTTTATTGAAATGGTTTACACACAGTAACACGATGGTGAGTTGTATCTGAAACAAAATCTCTCCCCATTTCTCCTAGTCATGAATCATTTTCTAATAGGATCTTTTGTTTGTGCACTTTCTGTAATTATACTGCAGTTTCTTCATTAAAAAAGAATGAAGAAAAAATAGCCGGTAAACACCGAGTCCCTTCCGGATTTATGTGTCTTTCTAGTAATTAGGAAATTACAAATCCCTGGGAGTACAGTCACGCAGATCTTCTTTCTCCCTTTGCCAACTCAATCAGTTCTATTCTATACAAGAAGAACATGAACAAAAGGCAGCAATCAAAATCAGTTGATTCAATGACCACCTGTTTCTTTTAATTAAAAATAATAATTTACTGTGAATTCCAGGAGGGGTCTGAAAAATCTGCCTTTGAATCATTTTGAACTATGTTCACCTTGTGCTCTTCTATACAATTATAGAGAAGAAACAGTTGATTAAAAAATTTTCATTTTCTTTAAAGACAGTTTTTTTCTGTTTGTGTACTTTCTTAATTCTCTTTAGAGTAGTAAAGAATAAAAGTGGTCTTAGTAACACAACGGGAAAAGGGATTTTCGTTGTCATTTTTGGCTGGGGTGTCATTTATAATCATAAAAGACTTTTCTTCTACAGCACTTGAGAATCAGTCTTCATTTCTGAATGTCATCCCAGTCCTTGAACCCGGGGAGGAATGGGCTGGATTTTGAGCTTGCTGCACTGCAGCTGCTCTCAGGTGCTGGTGCAGGTCTGGCAGAGGCCCAGCAGGGTTTGCACAGGATACATCACCCGTATTTTTGCTATTTTTGCTTGGCCTCTATTTCCCCATCCCACCAGTACCTCACACTGCTGCTGTAGAGTTGAATACAACTCCGTTTATGCTCTGAACACCTACCAGTGTGTTCAGGTTTCCCATCCTGCAGATGTCAGTGGATTGAATGAATGAATTCTTTCTCCAAGTTATTCCTTTGAGTCACTCCAAACTTCACATTCTGCCTGGAGGTAGATTCCTGGAAAGAGCCTGGGTGTAATTTCTCACCAAGTTGGAGAGCACACTCATGCCATTCCTGTCCTCCTCCACTGCAGCAGGGAGCTCTTGGTGTATCAACCTGGAGAAGATTTTTTTGGGGTGCTTGGCAGGTAGATTTGGAGCTCTACAGTGTCTTGCAGCTGGGGAGGAGTAACCCCATGAACCAAACCCAGCTGATCGGCCCCACTTTGAGCCCAGTTTGGGCTCAGGAGTCTCAGAGATCCCAGCCAGCCTCAGCCCTTCTGGAATACTTTTGATTTTGAGGCAGTAGAAGTCTGATCTTTTATTGCACTTTTCTGAAAACAATAAAACTTTCCTGCACTGCAGCTCTGAGAGGGGCAATATCAAACGAGCTTTAAGCATTTTTACATTTTATATTAAAAAATGATATGATCTTAATCATTCTCAAGAGTCTCGGGTTCTCTTCGCTCCCAGTCTCACTCAGCCAGGGAAGAACAAAGCTGGTGACCAGTTAAACAAGGACTTTTTCCTCTTCCTTGCTCCTGAGCTCTGATGACAGAAGCTGTATTTTAAGCCCTGGAAGTTATTTGCAGTAGAAGCATCTGGCTCCTTGGCTCTTGCAGCTTCAAAGCTGAAGCTGTTTCCTTAAATTAAGATGCAGAGCAAATCACCAATCAATATTTTTGTTTTCTCAGTGCGAAAATAAATAGCAAACAGAAGAAAGTGTCTCAAACAGAGGTGGTATCTGAGTGGGATCCTGGATATTGTAGTCACTGCTTGGAAGGTGTTCAGAAAAGCTGGAGTCTGAAGACCTTCAGCACTGAGGAAATTTGCCTGAGGACAGCGTGGGCTGAATGTGGGATTTGGCTCTGTACAGAGAAAACCACGCTCAAATATATTCTCAAATATGTTTTATTAGCTTGGTATTCGCTTGGGGAACTTAAAGCTGTTTTAAGGGAAATATATGCAGTACAAATTGCAGCGGTTTCATTGATCTGTTGCAGCAGATCCATACTTCTGAACACATTTGGAGGGGGGACAAAGAAAGATGTGGGATTCAGTGGTTCTGTCACAGCAGGGAATGGCTAAAGGCTGTGTATTAAATGAGGAAAACACCTGCCAGTCCTTCTGGGCTTTTCCATTGGTAAGGAGGAACAGTGACCTCGTATTTCTTGGAACAGTTTGGAAGTTGTTTTGTATATATGGAATATATTGTCACCCCTGTTTTCAGCAGAGACACAAACAGCACCACAATTTGTGCTACTGATGTTCAGAAATTACTTTTTTCTTTTGTCTGAGGGAAGTAGTTTGAAAATTTTAAGCTTTTTTTTCCTGTACACCTTTTAAGTTAGTAACTACATATATATGTAAGCTTGACTGGGGATGAAGAATAATCTTGTGGTTCTGTTATGGAAATAAAAAATGGAAAATTGGGTACATTTGCATTTCTTTGCACAAAACTGTTCTTTGTTGTAGTAGGCCCTGATACAACCTGAGCACCTCACAGCTCATCTGCAGAACTCGGTTAAGTTTTTTTTGTAATGGAAAATATAATTCCCCATTCCTCCAAAAATGTTTTTACACTTCCACTTTTGCATTTTCTGCTTCTTAATGATCACAAAAATAGCAGTTCGGGTATGGAAAAAAAAATGCCTTCACCTACCCTAGGCAGTTTAAAAATTTTAAAAGTTAATCTTATCTCCTGCTTAACACCTTATTAACGTTCATGTGTTGGCATTAATGACTGAAAATTGTCCTTTTTCCTCACACCTTAATCACCAGCACAGGCTCTGGCACTGACAGGTCACAGAATCCCAGAATGGTTTGGGTTGGAAGGGACCTTAAAGCCCATCCCATCCCACCCCTGCCATGGCAGGGACACCTCCCACTGTCCCAGGCTGCTCCAAGCCCTGTCCAGCCTGGCCCTGGACACTGCCAGGGATCCAGGGGCAGCCACAGCTGCTCTGGGCACCCTGTGCCAGGGCCTGCCCACCCTCCCAGGGAACAATTCCTTCCCAAGATCCCATCCAGCCCTGCCCTCTGGCAGTGGGAAGCCATTCCCTGTGTCCTGTCCCTCCATCCCTTGTCCCCAGTCCCTCTCCAGCTCTCCTGGAGCCCCTTTAGGCCCTGGAAGGGGCTCTGAGCTCTCCCTGGAGCCTCCTCCTCTCCAGGTGAGCACCCCCAGCTCTCCCAGCCTGGATCCAGAGGGGCTCCGGCCTCCAGAGCATCTCTGTGACCTCCTCTGTGCTGGCTCCAGCAGCTCCGGGTCCTTCCTGTGCCGGGCCCCAGGGCTGGGGCAGCTCTGCAGGTGGGGAATCACCTGAGGGGGCAGAGGGGCACAACCTCCCCTCTCCTGCTGCCCACGCTGGGGACCAGCCCAGGGCACGGTGGGTCCTTGGTTCTGGTGACACGGTTGTTGACAGTGTCAAGTTGCATCCCGTGAGAAGACCTCACAAGTAATAATCTGACGTGCCTGGAGTGTAAAACCTCCACTGGTGCAACATCACACAAAGTGGGGTTTGGATATTTTAAAATTAAAGGCAGTGTGGTGATTTAATGCCTCCAAAATTATAGCAGGTTCAGTGTTGCTATCAGGGGGAATAAAATTCTGATCAAAAGGGAGCTTTTAGAAAGAATTCGGAGCTATAACGCTCATAAGCTGGTTTGTGATGTGTTAAGGCACAGTTTGACGTGTGCTGCTGGTTAACCATGCGCTTTCAATTATTGCACACCCCCGCCTAAGAGCCACAGAAATTATGGAATGATTCCTCACAGGGGGGTGCTTTCCATGGCGGTTCAATAAAGGAAATGGGTTCATTTGTGCTAAACAAAGGCAGGAGGCAGGGATGGCGGCGGGGGGCAGGACGGCGCTCAGTGGCAGTAGATGGATGGAAGAACGTGTGGGGTTTGGGGAGATGCCTCCGTGTCCTTCTGCTTCCCTCTGCTGGAGTGCGGCAGGATTCCTGCCTGAACCCCTTTAAACACATCCAGAGCTGTCTGGGCAAGAGACTTCTGCAAACTCAGTATTTATTTTAAATGTTTCTGCTCCATTTTCAGATTTTTTCAGTAGTTCCACCTGGTGCCCGTGTGTACAACCCTCTCCTGGTGGCTGTGGCTCTGTGGCTGCTCCTCTCTGTAATCACGTCTCAGCTTTGAGACCGATGAATAATATTTTGATTTTCGCAGAGCTGTGTGGGGCATAGCTGCCTGGTTGCTGTTCATCTTTATATGGATGCTGCACCCAGGCTCTGAAACCCCAGTCTATTAGAAAGTATGCAAATGCACAGCTAAATTTATGCAAATTCAAAGGTTTTTCAAAGAAAAATATCGAAATGTCTGTGATATCAATTGCCCAGAAGTTTTTATCCCATTTAATTACAGTGTATTGCATTAAGCTGTACTTACAAAAATGGAGGACTGTCCTAACGTACTAGAGAATTCACTTTTTAGCACAAAAATAACACGAATTTTAGTAGAGCACATCATTCATCACTGCTGAACAAGTGCTTCCCCATTGCTTTCCCATTGCCACTTTCCCCCCTCATAACTTTGACGGATTTTGGAAACAGAAGTAGGTTTTCCCTTTAGAGTTTCACAATTAATCTATGCCAAGTTTAATGCAAAGTTCAGTTCTCTTGCAAATAGCAGCCATTATTTGGCAGTTCATCTGTCAGATCCTGGCTTGGCTCCCTGTGTTTACTACAAAATGGGACTGCCAGCTCTGCTTTGGGAATTATTGAAAGTTTACATTGATGAAAGGGGGATATTTGAAGAAAATTTACAGGAGCTTTCCTTTAGCTCCATAGTTTGCCTTAAGCCAAAGAAATGCTAAAGACAACGTGATTTCCTCTATGATGCACATGAATTCATTAATGCATGTTTAACACTGGGAAGTATGAACCTGTATTAGCAACTGATAAAATAATTGCTGCTAATATAAGTAATTAGAGCTGGCAATGTAGTAATTATTATTAATATGATTGCTTATAATTCAAGTGCAAGCCATAGATTCAAGGGTAGTTCTAAGTGCATTAGAAATCCTTGTGAATGTAGGAATAAGATGAACAGTTTTGTCACTTGTGGTGGGTGGAGAGTGATCTCTTGGCTTTCTCTGGATGTTCTCAGACTTGTTTCCTGGATAACAATACCTTCCACGCTTCAATTTACCTTAAAATAAACAAAGCAAAAAACATAGGATTGAAGCAGAAAATAGGGTAAAATACTGACGAAGAGTGTGGTTTTTTATGTGGTAGGTTTAAAATGGTTTTTAGGACATTCTATTAAAGGGATCTTGAAAGAGAGATTCCCTACAAAGTTCCCAGTTCAGGAGTAGTTTTGGTACTATTTCCATTGTCCTCTTCTTATTATGAATGACTTTGTGTGTGCATATGGAATAATGGCTAATAATAGAACATAATTGCTTCTCCTTACAAAATCTAATTCATATGAAATTGTTCGTTTGAAACACCCCACAGTAGGAATTTTCATGCAAGGATAGAAAACTAAGATTCAGTATAGAAAGCAAACCATGATTCAAATTATATACATTGGGTCCTGCAGGGCCAACTCCAAAGTGTGATCCAACTTGATTTACTTATTTATTCATGTGGCTGGTTTTTGTTGTTTTCGAAGAATGCTTTTCCTGGGATTTTGTAGTCACACAGAGCTTTGTAGTCAGACATGAGCCCTCACTCGTTTTGCTTTTCAGTGAGTGCAGAGTAGTTGTCCTTACACGTCACAACGTTTTTAAGCCACACACCCCCCTGCTTAACTTAATTCCATGTACATTCCATTGTTTGGAATGAAATTATTTGGCAGTGTTACATAATTTCAGTATAATATACAGGTTCAATGTATTTAGTAGACTGACTGTAATAAATTCCTGATAGGTAATAAAATAGTTCCTTTCCCTCTACACCATTACTTTATACTCATAAAATACCACTTGTGTCAGATGTTAAACACAACTTTAAAACTCTGTTTATTCAGTGTCATTCTTAGGAGCTGTGGCTTTTGTCCTTCTCAGCCACAGATGTATTGCCAGAGTAATGCTGAAGTGTAGATATTTATAAGGCAACAAGTCCCCTTCTGTCATCTAAACAAAACAATTTAGGGAAGAATTAGCTTCCCAACTGTGGTTTAAATTGTTTGGAAGGCACACAGTCACCGAGCCACCAGAGAACCCTTCTGCACAGCCACATTCCCATGACCCTGAGCCACAAGGCCCGTTGCTGTATCTTTAATAAATAATGAAACAGATGTTCTCTGGAGCCCTGGCTGTCACTCCACTTAGGTTCACTGTGTTTACAAAATGAATACAGTTGGTAGCAGTTTGCATTTCGTATCTCGGGCTGTACAATGAGCAGAATTATTGAAATAGTTTCAATTTGAATCTGAAATTTCACTTTGAATTTACTTGTTATCCTGGGTGCTCTGTAAGTTCTTTCCATACGCTGAAAAGTAGTGGTTATAGATTCACTGTAAAACTGAGAATCAGTGCCAGAATGAATTCACATGAAGAATGCTACCAAAACACTAAAAACCTTCACAAAGGGTAATATGGCAAAATAGTAAAATTGGAAGGCAAAATTTTGCCTTCTCATTGTCATATTTTTGTGATAATTACTAATCAAAGCTCCCAAATTTCTTGAGAAAGCACTTACACTGGAGGGATCTTTTCTTTTTAAGGAAAGAGTCAGCAGGTTTTCCATTTTGAGTAACATGCTGGGCTTTCCTTTTGATTTTTTTGGAAAGCTTTGATTGGCAGGTAAATGTTAAAAATCAGCATATTTATAAGACAATTTAACAGTTCTTGTCTAATATAAGGGTAGAATACAAAATATAGACAGAAGAAAAATATTTTAATGTGTTCTTTTGCAGTTGTGTTTTCATTGAGGATGTTTTGGAGCTGGCATTTCATGATTGCCATGGTCTTTCTGAGAGGAGTGCTAGCAAGGATTGATTTCAAACCCCGGTGTGGTTTTTAATGAAGAGTTACTGCTTTTCCAAATTTCTGACCAAGGCTGTGCAGGGATAGTTCTGACTGAAATGCAGCTGGAGCAGGAAGGAGTCCTGCAGGATCTGAAGATAAAGAGGGTGTGCACAGGACGGGGCCATCAGCGCGTTTGTTTTGGCATGGCTGCCTCCAGCCTGGTGTACGTGGAGCTCTGGCATGAGCCTGACATGGGTGAACACATGGAAGATGTGGTTCCTTCCTCTGAAATAAACGTTCCTGGTTTTCCAGAGGGGACCCTTACTCCTAGAGAAACAGCAGATGTCTTTGGATGTGTCATGCATTTAAGTGATTTGGGTGTATTCCCTTTCACTGGTCCTAAATTTGGAAACATTTCCAAGCTGCTGGTGGCCTTAAAATGTCCTCACTCCTAAGTTTCTCTGCTCAAAAATCAGATGGGAACAGCAGTCTCTGTAAAATATTTACCACATGCCAAGTTAGAATTCACTCCCTTTCGTTTACAACAATAGAGATTATCAAGTTGCAGCATTTCAAGATGATCCCATCTGTAAAATCCTGATTTTACAGTCGTTGGACTGTATTCCAGATTTGCCCATGAACAGTTTCTTCCCAGCTCTCCTGCTGTATTTTGTGTCACATTTCAGGACGGTGACAGTAACACTCTGTAATCAGTCTGTGACTCTTCAGCCACAGACTGAACACTGCCATTAAACTTTATGTATGTGAGCAGTCAGTAAATGAATTTTAATGTGCATAAATCATGGGAACAAGCCTGAGCTGACACATTTTTTCTTACAGCACCATAAGAAGGAGAATTAGGAACTGAGGCCAACGTGCCTGTGCCAGTGCAGGTACCTCTGTAAGGCTGTGAACAAGCTACACACTGAAATGTATTTTTCTGCAGCATAATTTGCAGAGCTGGAAAGCTTTTGGTATTTGAAGTAATAAATTAAAAGTGTGTCAGTCTTACCTTTTATGACTTGAGAATGTGTCTGGTTTTCCCTGCAGGATCCCAGAAGCAAGCACAAGTTCAAGATCCACACCTATGGGAGCCCCACCTTTTGTGACCATTGTGGGTCGCTGCTCTACGGGCTCCTGCACCAGGGGATGAAGTGTGACAGTGAGTGCCCTTCTCCTTGTGCTACCAAAGGGCTGATCTGGACAGGGGAAGCCCTGGATAACAGCTTCTTACTTCGTTTCTGTGGAAAATACCATTTCAAATGTCAGCTATTTATAGTCCTTGTATCTTTCAAGTGGATATTTCAGGACCATAATAACCTCCTAATGAAAATCACCTCTTTGCTGAGAACAGGGTGTATTCAGCTTGATGTGGCTGGAGAGCCTTTGTCACAGCAGTTTGGAGAAAGCCTCTTTTTGGACTGCCTGGGTGAATACACTCTCAAAGACTGACATTTCAGTTCAGTTTGTAGTCAAGGTCTAGTATTTTCCTTGTATTTAATTTGTCTTGGAGTCTCCCACTAGCAAAACCTAATAATCAATTTAAACCTAACTCCCTTCATTGCTGACGTGAATGCTCTGTTTTCTTAGTCATATTCCCAGCAAGTCTTTATTCCATTTTCACTTTTTTTCCCCTTGCACTTCATCAATGATATGTTTAGCTTTCTGAAATAGATTATTTTATTTTCTCTTATATTAACTCTCTACAGAAAGTATTGCAAGGTGGAAACCAGCGGTGGTGTTTGGTTGAAAAGCAGGCAGCTGTAACCTGAAAGTCCTGCCAATAATTAAGCATTTAGTCTTAATTTTCACTTTGAATTAATTTTCACTTATTTTTTACCTTCTCATGGGTGTCTGAACCATTTTTATGTCCACAGCCTGTGATATGAACGTTCACAAGCAATGCGTGATAAATGTCCCAAGCCTCTGTGGCATGGACCACACAGAGAAGAGAGGAAGGATTTATCTGAAAGCTGAAGTCACTGGTGACAAACTGGAAGTAACAGGTAAACAGCTCACTCTGGAATCTTTCAGGTTGTATAAATGTATGATACACACTGTGAGTTCGTGTGCCTTGGTCAGACCTTTGTGCATTAAAGCCACTGATGGAAGATTTCCTTCCAGAGGTGGGAGGATTTCATACAACGTGGCTTTGAATCAAGAAACTCTAGGAAGCTGTGTTCATAACAATAAGTATAAAAAAGGAAATCTGTAGTAACAGCTTTAAAACCTGGGGAATATTAGTTAGAAAATCACTGTATTGTCAGTTTTTCATGTGGAAAACAGCCCAGCAGGATGAGTAGCTGTTCAGGAAGTTACCCATCATCTTCAGAGCACAAGAGATAACACTAAACCTTCATCAGCTGAGGAGTTGTTTCCTGTATTTCAGAGTACTGAATAAACAAAGGCAACTGGGATTCAATGCCAAATATTACTCCCAGTGAGTTTTAAAATATAGGAAAAATAATTCTCACATTCTATAAGGTTAAGGTTATCAGGCTGGGGAGGAGGCAGAGAAGGGAAGAAAGGAGAGCGTGGCAGGTGGTTTCCTTGGAAGTGTTTCTCTGGGATTTGTGAATGCTCTGTGGTTGTGCACACCCAGACGTGCACGCCCACACCCCCCACCGGCCCACCCTGAGCCTGAAATTCCAGAAAATACTCCATGAAACCAGAACAGGGCACAATGCTTTTGTCACTGCCTGTTGGGTGGTGCAAAATGGAACTGAATTCGGGGACAAAGTCAGAGTAGGACAAAGTAGGAGGTTTCTTAGAACATCTCAGCTCCTGCCTGTGTTTCTTGGTGTGGGTGATGCCAGCTGTGGACGCAAAGTGTCGTGTCAGCGTGCTCAGGTGACAGAGCCTGGTGCACACCAAAAGGATGTTTCTTCCCCCCCTCCATGCAGTAGAGACCTTACCCCTTTTCACAGAGGAAATCAGACCATCACTGAATTTTCACAGCTTCCAGAACCAGCAAACTTCCCTGCTGACATGATCCCTCCATGGCTTTGTTCTTTCTAAATCCAGATACCTCCATATTCTCCTGTCAAACCCTGTAAAATGCATTGAAAAGGAGAAGTTTGATAAAATTTAGTTAGAAAGGATCAGAATAGATCCCAAGTGATGTTTAATTGTGGCTTAACTTTTCAAAGAGCTTCCTGTCAACGTGGGAGGGGGAAATTTGTCCAAGGTACTGTCATTAGCAGAAGGTGGTTTCACTAAGTAATGAGGCGTTTCAGAGATGGTGATGTGGCTTCTAAAAGTAATTGTACCATGAGAGGGAATTAATTTAAAAATCATCCAAGTGACAAAATTTAGTATTTGCTTTATTCTAGGCCGCTTTGCAGAAAGGCTCTTAAATATGGCTTAAACTTTCTGCAATAATACACATAACTTGACAAATAACACGTGCTTATTTCCTGGTGATTCGGTTGGTTTATAATCCTTTTAAGGACAAAAACGTTTATCACAAGTGATTGTGGAACCAAGGCGCTGTAAAGTGATTATACAAACAAGGATCCTTTTAGTTCAGAGGTTTATTTGCAAATAATCACCTCTCTTGTCTGAGAGGTGAACACGGTAAAATTGTAACACATTTTGCAGGTTTTCTCCATAGGCTCTTTTTGGTGTGAGTGTACTTGGCAAATGTCGTTTCTATTGTGTTTATGAATAAAACATTTCCATCCCACAATTAAGTAGGTTTCTGGACAACAAGAAGAATGTTTACTATAACTTTGTTATGTATGAAACAATTACAGTGCTGTGGTTGTGGTTGAAGCTTGTCAGCACTTCCAAGCTTTCTAAAAATTCCTTTAAATAAAAGTGACAGTTGTCCTGAAAGCAAGCTGCTTTTTTTGGTTTTTACGTAAAAAATACCATATGGACTAAGCCAAAATGACATTTCAGGTGCCTTTTGTGTATGTTTGACTGAAAAGGAAATTAGCAATTACCAGTTCATGGACATATTACAAAATGCAAAAAAACTCTCCTAGAATGTCATTGCTTCTAAAATATTTCTTGACAAAACCTTAGTTAGAATATACAGTTCTCAGAGCTCCCAGGCACAACATCACTGCCTTTAGCTTTGGGGAAGGAGGGGAATTAAATGTCCAGGACATTTAGGAACAGCAGGAAAAATAATCAGTGATTGACTGTTTGGTTTGAGCCTTTGTCTGAATCTTTTTCAAAGGAATTGCTCTGTAGGTGTTGAACTCCTTCAGCCGAATTCCTCAATATCCCTGCTCTGCATCCTGTTTTGGTTGTTAATTAGTTCCTGCTGGTTCTTTCCCAGCCGGCCTTGATTACATGCAAAACATTTGTGCTGCTAAACGGGGACCTGCCACTGGTGTTGGCAAATTGCAAATCCATGGGCATCCCAACCATCCCAGCCCCACCAGGACACAGCTGGAAAGGACAGCTGCAGGATGTGGTCCTTTAGGGGATGTGGTTTATTTAGCACATCCCAATTTGTCTTTCTTTCCCTCTGCCTTCTTCTCTGGAGGGTTTTGTGGTGCCTTGTGTTTCCAAGAAGCCCCACAGTACAGGCACACTGAGGATTTTCCGGATAAAATGTTGGAAACAGGGCTGGTTTTTAATTCCCACTGAATTCTAGGAAGGAGGCGAGGCAGGTGGAGCTGCCCAGTGGCTCCCTCAGATTATCCACAACCTCCGAGTTGGCAGGTTCTGGATGGAATTAATGGTGGGAATCATTCAGTCCTGTGTACAAACACACTTAATTGCAATTAACTGAGTCAGGTCTTCAGCCCAGGTGCATCCGTGTGGACACACAGGTTTGTCTGTGGGAACTGCAGAGACTCTGCAACACTTCTTCACAAAGGAGTTGGAATTTTAGATTGATATCCTCTGCCATATCCTCACCATCTTCCCAGGGCTACTCAGTCTGCCCCGTTCAGTGCTCATTTGTGTTGCAATTCTTAAACATCAGTGGTTTATTTTCAATGGTTGAGTTACTTGCTTGAGAGTTGCGTTGAATATTAATAATTTATGGCACTTGCAGCACAGAAATGTGGTAGTTTTCTTTTTATAGAAGCACTCTTGAAACGCTTATTTGTGAAATCTCTGAGTTCGTGACCCTTTCATAGGTTGGATTGACGTGGGGGGGTTGCTCTTAAGCATAGTAAAGTGTTTTTTGCTATTCTTAATCTCTGGTTTTTACACTGAATTTTCTTCCTCCTGATGTGTGTTAAAAGTTTTTTCACTCTTACGTTTACTCTTTGACCCATCTTATAATTTAGGGCTCTTCTGAGTGAGCTTGTAGGTGGTTGAATCACAGTTCTGATTTTTTTAACTTTCTTTTTGAATTATTTTTATAGTGAATGAACAATAACCTTTGTGAGAAAAATAATCCCATCTGGTGTATTGATATATAAAATGCTGCCACGATATTGGGACTTGAAACTGTGACCTCTCAGGCACTGGAAGTTGGATGTGACAGCAGCTGACAAGGAGGATCTGCCCTCCTGACACTAATTCAGAGACAGGATGCTGGTGACTTTCTGGCAGCTAATGCACCCCCTGTTACATAAATCTTATTAAAACACATATAGGCACAGCCCAGAATTTTCAGAGGGTTTTAACTGTGTTTTCCTGAACTGCAAGAATCAGAAAATCTGGTTTTATTCTTCAGTGGTGCTTCTAGTGTTGAGCAGCAGAGGAAAGCTGGCGGTGATCCCTGCAGAGGCTGGGAGCACACGAGAGGCTCTCCAGCAATGATCTCCCCAGGAGCTCCGTGCTCCCCACGGGACATTTCCCCGGTGATTTATGGATGTGTGAGTGCTGAGCCACCTCCTGGCACTGCGCATTCATGTCCTGTCACGCTGCTTGGTGAGAGCAGCTGGGCCAGGAGCCTCCACCCAGACACGCTGGGGACACAAACTGCAGAATTCTGGCACATTTCTGGATTCTCATCAAAATTGTTTCCTTAAAAGACCCCACCATGCACACACTCTGATAATTTTATTGTTATTTTCTAGGTCAGTGTCAGTGTCTTTGTTAACATTAATGTCATAATCTGCAGCTGATTTTAAAAGGGAACATAAGTGAATATTCTGGCTGTTTGACCAGCTTTTCGTACCAAATGCCTATAAAGTGATCCCAAATAATTGTTTCCATGCGGGACACATTTTTAACGTCTCAAAAAACACAAATCTCATGGTTTACTTCACTAATATCTTCTTTCTGACATTCCCAGAATCTGCAGGGTTGCTGCAGTCATTACAGGAAGAGCTGTGCCTTTAGCAATGCCAGCCCTGGTGACAACTAAAAGCTTCCTTCCCACTAAAGTCATTAAATTTACTTTACCATGAAGAAACAGGCAATGCAGGGGGTTTAAAAAAAAACATTGATTTTTCAGTAATGGCCATCTGCATGCATCCAGAAATATTAACTAGATCCTTATATATTTATGTAAGATAAGAATTATAAATGTAACAGCCTGAAGCCTTTTCCAGATTATTTGATCTATCCTGTGGTAAGATTTATGTTTCATTAAGCAGCTGTCCTGCCCAGTAGTGCATATATTTTAAGATTATATTTTTTGTAAAGATAATCTTCCTTTAGAATGAAAATAGAACTGCTTCTATGAGATTTCCAGGTGAACTTGAAACTGGAGGACCTATTGCAGACACGAGAACTTAGGAAGCAGTGTTGGGGATGATGGTACATTTTTTGTTAGTAGGAGAGAATATCTTAACAAATACAGAGGAAGCAAGTCTCGTGCAACATCGGTTCATTTTTCTTCTTGTTCTAGACAAGGATGTTCATCAACTGTTCCTTGTACATCACCTGTGCAGTGCAGGTGTTCATTATGTTGCCATTTTTCAGGGCTCAGGCACTGGGCTTAGAAAGGATATGAAAAGAAATCTTCGCTGGGTAGGGGAGTAGTTATGGAATAGAGAAAAGTCTCATCTCTGAAAGCCCTTTTAGTGATGAAAACTAGAGAGACTGAAAATTGCCTGGAAAGCAGGATTTGTTTCGGAGTCAGTTGTACCTGTGAGTCACAGGCAGCTCCAGAAAGGAAGCATTCAGTGAGTTTTAAAAATCTCATAATAAATCTTCAATGAAAGCAGAGCGGTTTTGGAGGCAGCTTTGGATTTTGCATACAAAGAGTAAAAATCCAAAAATGGGAAGAAAGACTATTTTCAGTAACAGGTAAATCTTTCAAAACTCTGACTGAGGGGTGCAGGAAGGTACCGGGGAAAAAGGTCCTTGGCTGGGAGTGCAAGATCCTCTGTCTCACTCAGGCATCTGTAAACTGGGTAAACCAGAAAATCTTTGCCAGAAGCTTCTTCAGGAGGCAATGAGAGTTTAGGAACAATTTGCCAATGCTTTGTTGTGAGAAGACAGGAGCTTTATGATGTGTTGGAGCTAACAACAGTCCCCCCTTTCCTTCATTTCTGTGGATACCATGCCAGGTGAGACCACTGGAGTCTTGCAGTATCTCCTAAAAGCAGCTTTTGGCACGAGGGTGAGAGATTTCTGCTCATCTAAGCTGCCTGTAGGACTAAAAGATTGGCAAGAAATGGTTGCTGTGATTTGTAAACTGTTTTATTATCCACGTTTGGGAACTCAGGGAAGAGGGAGCTGTGACTCACTCGTAAAGGAACTGAGTGGATTCACGCTGCGAATCATTCAGCTTTGTCCTGGGGACAGAAGCATTTATTTAGTCATTCCCTTGATTAAATTTATCTGCTGGTACCACAAGAAGCTATAAATCCACAACTGCATATGGCTTGCAACTCTTGACCTACACAATCTCATGGAAAAGCTTTCAGCTTTGTCATCCACTCTGAATTCCTTAGAATCCCGCCTGAATTTCTTCTCTTTACGTGAAATGTCAGTTGTTCTCTGCCAGCCCACTCTGTTTTATTTAGGTTTTTATTTAAAGTATGAATACCTAAGAACCAGCTCTGTATTTGCTTGTGTCCTTACATTATTCCTGGAGAAGTGGGAGTCCCAGCGTCAGGCGTGGCTCCTGGATGGATACTGCTGGTTTGTGAGTAGCACTTGATAGAAGAGCCATTGGACAGACATCAAATAATCCACATTTTCTGCTGAATTTATAATGTCCATTAACAAGGAGGAAGAAAATGGCACATTTTCCCCCCAGTGCAAGCTGACAATTATTTCTGGGTTTTAGAAGGAAAACCTGAGCAAGACTGGATTTATCAGAGACTTCAGCCCATACTTGTCTTTGTTGTCTTTTTGTCTGTGTGCTTTCTCAGTCCCCATTAAGAGTCCAATCTGGACAAAACCTTAACAAATTTAACTGGTGGCAGATACTTTGCTTGGTACAGAGATTATTATCATCCTTAGTATTTATGACAGAAAACTGTCAAGGAGTATTTCAGGTTTCTGCCCGAAATGAGTCCAAACTGCACCTCCCTTCAACCTTCTCCAATTTAGAGTAGCATCTCTATCACACTGTTGAGTTTAATTAACCAGTAATTACCAAGCAGGATGAGATTGCTTGCTATGGTTACAATTGTAGCAGAATTCAGCTGCTGTAAATTGATTTATTTTCGTGGAGTTATTTTTCATTTAACTTTCTCAACCACACACAAGAGATACTGCCTTTGGTGGGGAGGGGAGATCTCTTCGTCGTGTCAGTTCTCCCAGAGAAACTTGATCTGTCCCGTTAAAAATAGGGCACATTAAAGAGAGGAACCACTTGGATGCTAATTCTTGATAAGCACTATTTAGCACAAGTATCATCACGCTGTTTCCTCGGGAAAAGAAGTGCTAAGTCAGTTGGAAAAAGATGTCTAAGGGTATTAATTATGCAGACAAAAGTACAAATGGGCCAGATATCTTAAAACAGGGAGTGAGATAATGACTTCGTTAGCAGCCTGTATTTAGTACGTGTTGCATTTTTCCTTCCCAATTAATCTTTGAGCTTCTCTTCCTTGCATTTAGAGGGGTTTTTTTTCCATTTTCTGTGTTTGCTGCAGAAGAAAGCAGCAATTTTACACATTCTGCCATATCCTCCTGCTGCCAGAGCTGTTTTGCAGCATTTATCAGGGCTGGGCAGGGGTGGCTTTGTCCAGGGATCTCTCCATGGCAGAGCCTCCACATCCACCCAGCCAATCACTCAAAATTCTGTGTTTCACACTGAGCCTCTGCAGGTAAAATTTAAACATAAAAGCTCAGCCTGAAGATGGTAAAATTAAGCAATTTTGCAGAGAATATTAGCGGAAAACTTACCAGCGTGTATTTTTAGGAAGCTGTAGAACATGTGGAGAGCTCTGCTCCTCACTTACGGCTAAGTGCAGCGTAGAAATAAAAAGCAAAAAGTGGATTTTGAAGTAATAGCTCCTGTGCCAAACCTGGCCGTGCAGTCACAAAAACCATGCAGAAGAAGACTGAAAAAAACCCAACCAAAAAAGCGATAATAAACCCAAATACAGGATGAGAGAAAGCAGCTTGCACTGAAAGCTGTCACTTCATCCTTCACTCGCTTCATGGTTCTTAGTCCCTTTGGGATTGTAAATACTCAGCTAAAATAACTTACTTAATCTCGATGTTATTCCTTGGAAGTATTTGAAGATTATTTTCAGTGTGCTAAATTTTTTAAAAATGGGGTGTTTTGGTTTTTTTCATGGGTTGAAAAGAAATGTTTTTCCAGCTGACCAGTGGGTGTGAAGGCCATCAGAGGGCAAACTCAGAGTAAATGAGAGTGGGGACAATTCCTCTGGCCTGAAAGGCACCGTTCCCCCAGCTGCAAAGCCCTGTCAGCTTTAGACATGCATTGTGGAAAAGCACAAATGAAATGGTCTGCAAGAAAGATGCATTCATTTTCTGTTCTTTTAAAACACAGTGATTTTTTTCCTGTTACAATTCTTGGAGGAATACACATAGTGAATAGTATTACACTTTATTCTGAAATTTTAGCCCATAAGCGGTTTCTGTCTCTCCTTTTAAAACCAGAAATTTAAGCAACTTAATCAGTATCAACTGTTGGGTTCAGTTAATGTGATTCGTTTCCAGCCATGATCTAATTTCATTAATTAATTTACATCAGAGTATCTGTTCTGCTTGAGGATTATCTTGACAAATAAAGTGGTGTCGTCCAAATCAGTAGCTCACATTCCTGTACTCCTCTTATTCTATGTATAAAATAATATCTCTGTTGTCTGGATGCCTTTTAACCTCCGTGCTGGGAGACAACAGATTGAAATCCTGGGTAGGTCTAGAATTTTTGGATTGTAGTATGAAAATGCCATTTAAATCTGGGGAAAAGGAGAGCAATGCCTTGAGCAAACAGTAACTTTGTTGCTGGAGATCCTGACATCTTTTTTCTTTTTTTCTCTTTTTTTCTTTTTTTGCATAAGCTCTAACTGACTTTCAAGTGGCTTGAAAGTCCATATTTCTGTACTAAATACTTTCCATCGAGAAATATTAAGTTATGTAAAGGTTGATCTTCCCTAAATTTCCTTTCAGATTTCTTCAGTTAGGTAGATAAATTCTAGAAAGCCCTCCTGAATGAAAGCAGTAGCTGAGGGCAGTGTCAGTTCTGGATAATCTCTCCAGTTGCTCTCAAAGGCTGGAATTCCTTCATCCCTTAGGAACCACGGCACCCTCAAAGCTTTTTGCAATCTTCCTTCCAGAAACAATTGTAACCTTAAACTCTGTCACAAAGGAATTCCTGGATGGAATTTTCTGTCCCAAACCCCAGAGGGCTGCTGCTCCCAGGTTTGAGATGCCCAGCTGTGAGCTCCAAATTCCCCATCCCAGCCTGATCCCGGTTGATCACAGCACGGGCTGGTTTGGGTGGGACAAGGTTTCACAGCGTGAGGAAAATTCACCTTTTATTCTTCAGAATTCTTCTTCCGTGATGCGGAAATGTTGCTCAGGTGTGTGACAGAGGGAGGGCAGTGCTGTCTGTGCTCACCCTCTGGGATACTCCAGCCCCTGCAGGTTCCCGACTGTTCCCTCTCTCTTTGGGGATCGGGAACAACTCGAGATAAATAACTCTGTGTCTTCCTTGGACACTGTAGAAGTAGAAGCTGCATTAGGATTTTTGTGAAGCTGAAGCTCCACTTGTCCCTGCACTTGTCCCTTTGGTTGCTGTCATGACAATGCTCACAACGATTCCATCTGACAACTAATGAGCCATGAATCCGTGGGAAGGCTGGTGTTAGAAACCTTCCAAAGAGGGCTTGTGTCAAACACCTGATCCTCTGCAATCCACTCTGATCTGGCTGTGGCTCTTACAGTATTTGGCTCCTAATCCTGTGGTTGTATAACCTAAGAGTGATGAGGGAACAAAAGCACAAAAAATTGGTACTTGCTCAGAAAAAATTACAGTGATGGATTTGGGTATTTAATCATTGCATTGCAGGGAGAGCTGCCTGGAAGCTGCGTGTTGCTTGTGAATCACTCCTCTCTCCTGTCACTGCTCCCTGCTATTCTTATAAATATCGCTCAGTGCAACCTTTCTTTACAACAAGTAGTTTCTTGCATGCCACGTCTGACAAGTGGGTTTCACATCTTATTTATTTGTCGACGTGCTTCAGTAGCTCTGGTCTGACATGTAATTTCTTTCCCACCGGTGATGCGTAATCCTGTGTTTTATATTGACAGTGAGAGAAGCAAAAAACCTCATTCCCATGGATCCGAATGGACTTTCAGATCCTTATGTCAAACTGAAGCTCATCCCAGATCCTAAGAATGAAAGCAAACAAAAAACAAAAACCATCCGTTCTACCCTGAATCCAGACTGGAATGAGTCATTCACGTTGTGAGTTTAACACCCTGATTTAATGGGGCTCTTTGGATGTAGTCAACTGTTTGTTTCAGTGTTGACAACTCCTCCATTTCTCTCCTTTTCAGTAAATTAAAACCTACAGACAAAGATCGCCGGTTATCCGTAGAGGTCTGGGACTGGGATCGAACAACCAGGAATGATTTCATGGGATCTCTCTCTTTTGGGGTGTCAGAGCTTATGAAGATGCCAGCCAGTGGATGGTAAGAGTTTCTGAAAAGAGAAGGAGAGAATATGTCACCAGAAGTTTTAAATCTGTCTTTTTTTTCAATGTGATCTACCTTGTTTTTGAGCTTTTCGCTGTGTTTCAGGCTGTAAATTCACTGAAAGTGCAACTAAACCTAGGAAACACAGGCTATATATGTCAAAGGAGGACAATAAAACAATTGCTTTTCTTTTGTGGTTTTCCTGAAACTTCTGCTGGAGCCAGGAGCTGCTGCAAACTCAACTCTGTGTACACAGTCTTGTGATACAAATTTTATTTTTATCCCCAATGTGGAGTGTTCAATACTAAGTGTATCATGTTATATATAGCTCTGCAAATTCAAAGCACATGGAAACTGATCTCATCAAATGCCATCTCATTACCTACCAGGAGAGGGCTAGAACTCATCACATCTCCTCAAAAAGGACATTTCTTCAAAGACAGTTGTTTAGGGCTGTGGAAGCACTGGAGACAGAGGTTCCTCCTCAGGGCTGATGTCTCCCATCAAATCCCAGGATGAGTGGGAAGAATCTCTTTGTCCATTAAACTGCCTTGACAGGTAGTTGGGGATTAAAGATCTGATTTCAGGTAAAATACATTCTATTTCTGAGTTTGGTGTTAGAGATCAGATGATGTTTGGTCTTTGAGATCAGTTCTTTGCATACCTGTGACATTGATACAAACCACACCCAAACAACTCGATCAGATTTTACATCTATCAGGAAAAAATTGTAAACTCACCAGTTTTTCCTCAAATCCACCACAGGTACAAGCTGCTGAACCAAGAAGAGGGCGAATATTACAACGTTCCAATTCCAGATGCTGATGAAGATGGAAATGCAGAGCTCCGGCAGAAGTTTGAGGTGAGGATTAAACACAGATGTGTGCAACACAATACTGCATTTATTTCTCACTTCAGTACAAAACAAAACAAAGGTTGTTCAAAGATACATACGTTAGAGTGTCTGTTCCTCTGACAGCTCGGAGTGTCTTTGGTTTTCTTGAAGATTGGACCAAATGGTTTAATTCAGAGGTGGCATCATTTTCCTGACAGTTCAGCTTCTCTGCTATGACACTTAGAAGTTGGCATTTTAAAATATGTTATGTCAAGTATATGTAACAATTCCAATGTCTTTTAACAATTGCTGTGAAGTCTGCCAGCCATTATCACTGATATCTGCATTATTTGACAAATTCCCAGAAACAACAGTATTTTAATACTTTGAATGTTTCACACTGTAAATTGGGGTGTTTTAAGAAAATACTTTCAGTGTTCATACTTTGGAGCTTTAAAGTCTATGCAGAAGGTTTTCATGTGAAATTCTGCTCTCTGTTGTGTGCAAAGGATGTTGATGTTTTTTAAGGATCAGAGGTATGGCTGGTTATGTACAAAAAAGACAATCCAGAAAAAAGTGATGCTTTCTGCAGTTTCTTGCCTCCTGTGGTGCCAGCTGGAGAGGTTGGTAGCCACAAGAACGGTCTCATGTGCCACACAAAGGAGTTTTTTGTTAATGATCAGACTCTGCCTCTTCTGACAACCACAGCCAGAATTACAACAAAATATTTGCTGGCACTGAGCCCGGGAGCAGGACAGGTATGGCCTGGGGTGGGAGGGGTTTGCTGGTGGGTCCAGCTCACCTCCCCTGCCTGCTCTCCCAGCTGCACACACAGCCAGGAGTTGGAAATATTCCAATCTGCACTGTTGCTTTCTTTTTTTTCTGATAGGACATTTACAACCTTAGCCAAGCTGTTTATCCAAAACATAATGAATGTACCTGTTGTGCATAAAGCAACCTGCCTGTTCCTTTCAACCTGAAATGGCAATTTTCTATGTTCACCATCAGGCAGAATTCTCCATTGTTATTATAAAAGATGGGGTAACCCACGAAAGTGAGGAAAAACGGCACATGTTCAACTTTCAAGAAAGAAAAAGAAAAGGTGCACCAATTTCTTCTGAACGCATTTGGATCAGCTCCCATGTCTGCAGCATGAACTATGAGTTTTGTTATACATTTGAGAAGTATTTGAACTTCCATTCCATTTTCCTTTCTTTACACTCGTGATCTGACCAGTGTGATTTCATTTTGCTGCACTGGGTCATTTGCTATTCAAGATCATGTTTATTTTTTATCCTCCCTAGAAAGAATAGCTTCAAAAGTAATTCTGTCCACGTTTCTGTGCGTTAAGCAGAGCCTGGAATTGGGTGAATATTTATATATTGGTATAAAAATTTACCTGTTTTGTCTCAGGTCAGAGACAGCACAAAGACAAGTCACTAAAATTGCCCACTTAAAAATGTCAGCTATGACATGCAGCGTGGTTGCATATTGAATTTACAGTCTCTGAGGCTGACTCTTAATCCTGCTGTAAATACTTTGGTTGCAGGAGGAACAGTCAGGGTTTATCCACGTCCTGCAATGAAGTGGAGTAGAAATCCTGAGAGGATCCTTGTAAAGCTACTGGACCTGGTCCCAGAGACAGCAGCTTCATCAAGGGGCAGCTCTGCCTCAGAAATAATTAGTCTGGCTCAAAGTCTAATTAGTTCAGCCTCAGCGCTGTGTATTTGAGGCTCTCCCTGTTCTGGTCTAGCCTGGTTGGTGCTATTTGAGTGACTGAATTAATCCAGGGAAGGGAATGGGTCTTCAGCAGGCACACGGTGTCTCCAGGAATGTGATTTCCCCAGCGGGACAGTGAACAGTTTTAAAACCCAGTGATGATAAATGAGAATATTGGTAGCTGAGCAAACCCTGTAATTGTAACGAGGCCAAGGCTACATGGCTGAAGCATTTGGGTTCACCCTCTTCTCCTGTCTCAAAGTTCATCGTTGTGAGAAGGAGCAGAGGGAAGCAGCAGCCTCCATGGAATATTCTTCCTTGGTTTCAAGGGGCATCACTGTGATGGCTTCCAAAAATTCACAGCACAGATGTCTGAATGGTGGTATTTCACTTATTAGCTATTCTGGTATGGCACATAAGTGGTGCTGACTCTGATCATCTTTTACTTTATTTCTGTTTTCATTTCTATCCTGGCTTGCACAGGCATTTTATTTTAGGTGCCCTGTAATAAGGAACAAGTAGACAGCACTGAGAAAAATGCTGCTATTTGTGATTTAATGACATCATCTAAATAAATATTTCCACTGTTCTAAAATCAGCACTGGAGCCTTACAGGAAGAAGATTCCAGGTCTTGACTGTCACTTTCCTAGGGGAGTGAATTTGTCAGGAGATTAAAAATACAGATAGACCAAGGGGTCCCATTTATCAGTTTATGGAAGGAGTAACTGCAGAGTTCTTCCCAATCCAGTCTGCAGTTGTGGGGCTTGGCCTGTTTTTTGATATAGGACCATGTGATGGGTAGCCAAGCTACGCTGATTTAACTTTGAGTACAAAATTACAACAATTTCCACAAAAATACTGCATTAGTGGTATCAAATACTTAAAATAAATAACGGTGGCCTTCAGAGCAAAGGGCTGTATAAAAACCTAAGATACACCAGAGTAGAGAAACTTTAGGATTAGGATTTCATTGTTTCATGTTAAGAAAGAATAGGATTGTTTTCGGGTTAGGAAAGACCAGAGGGCCAATAGATGTAGAATTTCTGAAACCAGCTTCTGATCTTGAAATTCCTAAGATGTTCTGAAAATTGACTTTGCGCTCTTAAACTAAAGTTGAGAAATGCGGGTAGGACCTGCAAGACCACTTAGGAACTACCTCCCATTTAAATCAGAATTTTAGAAATATCTGCCTGCATCTAGTTTCCAACAGGCAGCTTTAAGATTTGGCCTCCAGCTCTCATTGATCTCAAACCCTTTCCACAGTCCCATCACATCCTTCTTAGCACATCACTTTCACAGCCCAGATTTCTCATGGAGATGTGGCTCTTAGCCACACAAATCTCATGGAAATGCTGCTTTGCTCACTGGACCTTCTTGTACAAATTCTTAAGGCACTTATTCGATGTAAATCTACAATAAAATAGCTATACAAGATCATAAATAAGGAAATAATAATAGATCCAAACTTTCTCTTCACTTACATTTGTAATTGAATGCTAAAAACTATTTGCCATGAGCAGTTTCCTCACGGCCCATTCTGCCACATCTGAATCAGCTGAAAAATTAACACCCAACCTTTGCCCAGAATGGATCCTACCCAACACAGGGAACCAAATTTGGAAAAGAAAGAACTGAGGACGGTGCTTTTTTTACGTTTTGTATTTTATTGCAAGGAATTTTCTTACTATATTCAATGCATAATCAACATGAACTTGTGCAGTATATAGAAATTGAGGTATATTATGCAGAGGTGCAATGCAGTATTTTCTATACAACAACTTTTATTCAATCTACGTGTTTTCTGGATCTCACCCCTCCCTGAAACTCACAAATCTATTATCTGCTCATTTAGCAGTGTGATCAAATCTGTCCTCAGTGATTTATACATGATACATCATTATTAATATTTAGAGATAAAAATATACTCCTGTAGGAAGTGGAGGCAGGATAAAATCTGTCACTATTTTTCAGTTGGTTTTAACCTTTAGTTGTGAATTTTCTCTCTGGAATGGCATTATTTGTGGCCATCTCAAAATGAAACTCCCTTCTCACCAGGCATATTCAGAATAATTGTGGCTGCTCCATAATTGTCCGTGCTGAGGTTGCCATGGGAACTCCCAACAGTCCCAGGTGCCTCCGTGGACCCAAACCAGCAAATCTTCTCATGCAGCATCTACTCTTTGTTACGGACTTATTTTCTTCTTACGGTACCTTTCTAGTGAAAGGAAAAAGCAGAATATTGAAATAATGCAACCTTCTGGTATTTTTTTCTCCCTGGTTGTGATTTGAGCAGTAAGATGCCTTTGCCATTTAGAGCATCATTCCTTTTTTCCTGAATTAGGGGGAAAGAAATGTGCAAATCCTAAAACTTCCATTGTGGGAAATCACTTCAGTTGGGTCAAGCCCTTTTTACTTTTCCTGCTTAGTAAAGCACTTCTTGATACTTAAATATCACCTTAGAATAATAATAGAATAATACTGGTTTAAAAGTAGTCTGGTGAATTGTTCTATGATCTCCCAGCTTCTTTCCACATCACCAGCACTGGGAAATGTTATTAAAAGTAAAGCAGCTGTTATGGTCCATAGAAAGGATTTTTTTAATTAAACAAAGAACAGAGCAGCTATAATCCTTACCCATGGACACATTTACTGAGCCCGAGGTGTGTTGGTGATGGGAGCAGTCTGAGTCACAGCACCCAGCTCTGGCAATTGCAGTGATCCCAGCACGCTGCTGCAAGGGAATGGGATTCTGCTCGTAAAATCCTCATTTTGGAGCATCTCTGGGAAGGCACACAATGGTCCTCCTGGTGCACACTCCTCACATGTCAGATATGTTTTTTTGTTCTAATTATTTCCTTTAGTGTGGCTCTCTGGGTGGCTTTCAGAGGAACAAAATCCTTCCCTTCATTTCTGAGAGCTGTGACTGCTGTCCCACCACGGGGACGGTCCCTGGACCCTGGGAGGGGTCAAACACCCACATCCACATCCCTGGCTTTGAGTCCTGTTTGTGTGAGCAATTCCAGCTGCCTTGAGTCCTGTTTGTGTGAGCAGTTCCAGCTGCTTTGACCCATGGAATTGCTGATGGAGGCTGTACAGGAGCTGCACCTGTAGCTCCTTTTTGCAGCCCAGAACATGAGGAGAGGGAACAGAGCTGAGAACAGGGTGGATGTCGTGTCTGAGCACTGGGAGTGGTCAGTCAGTGGTGACATTTTGGTGACATCTCAGTGCTTCTAAACAGAACTATTATGATCCTAAAGAAAATGTCTTCTAAAATGCTTTATCATTTTAGAGATAAGAACAGGAAGGATGTTGAGCTTGGCCATCAGGCTCGCTTATAAATACCTGGAACCTCTCCAGTGACGCAGGATCTGAGAGGTATTTCTGCTCCTGAACTCCTCCAGGATGCAGGGCAGCACTTTGTTTGACCAAACTTGTGTGTTAATCCTTGTGCAGACCCGAATTTACAACCCAGAACCCTGAGGCTGTGTATCTGCACAAAGCTAATGTGCGTTTACACCATCAGGCCTCTCCTTGTGGCAGCACAGCTGGCGTTAAACAGGATCTGAAATTGTCCCCAGAGTTCAAGGCACAACTAAAACTTCCTGATGAGTTTTGTTGCTGTTACAGTCTAAAGCTGAAGAAACCTCTTTCATTTATTTATAATTTCTTTTCTGAACATCAGTACACTGTTTCAGATTGTCTCAGTGCAGGCCCTGCATTTCTTAGATCTTTAACACTCCTCTTAATTTTTTTTAAAGCCATTTCTGCCTGCTTCATTAGAAAGGAGAAGACCACAGCTTTCTGGATTAATCTGGCATTCTTCTGATATTCACAACAATTTTAGATTAAAAGGGCATTCTATTTCTATCTTTCAATCAGTGACCAGGACATCCTAGAGCTGTCTTAATTCTGAGCTGGAGGCTGGGTAGAAATGCTGCAGCTGCATAGCCAGGGCCATAGCAGATACTCCAGGGACTGTTTCTGTAGCTGCTTGAGAACCCAGTGAGTTTTCTAATTAAATCTATTTTCATTCAAAAAAACCACCCCAAACAAACAACCAACCACAAAACCCCCAAAACAAACTGTATAGGAGCTTGTGACTTTGTTAATTTGTGAGTTAAGTTCTCCAGGTCTCTGCAAAGTGTTACAAGGGCTGTGAAGGAAACATTAGTTTTACATCTTTGAAGGATGGTGATGTTTTGCCCCAGAGCTGTTATACCGCAGTTACTTTACTCTTTTTTTAAAAAAACAAATAAAAGATATGATCTCTTCCATATCTGTCTCTAACCAATATGCATTCCCTCTTTGAAGCTTCAGGCAGGTCAGCAAAGGGGACATGCAGAAGAGAAATAATGTTGCTGACTCTTGGAATTGCAAATGACAAGATTAAATTTACTTTTCAGGAAACAGACACTAAGCCACACTGAAATCATGACCAGCCAAAATATCACTGGCACATCAATCCACACTCATTATGCATATAGAGATATAAAAAGAAGAGCTGCTTTTTTTGGCCATGGCACTCATTCCTATTTTTAAATTGTGCATATTTAATCATTAGAGAATAGTTTGCAGCAGTATAGAGATGCTGTTAGATGACTCCATCTGTTCTGTACTATAGTTTGGCAGGGGGAATCCCCATATGCAGTTGTCTGGAGGTTTCCCTTCCACTCACCACGACTCAAACTGGAGAACTTGAAATTTCTTAACTAGACGGCAGAAATCTCTGGTTTCAGTTTGCATCAGCTGCCGATCTCCTCAAGGCTTTTCTCGGCGTGTTGTGATTTCTCGGTGTGAGGTGAAGAACATAAAAAAACCGTGCTGATAGCAGGGATTTCCTTATCCCTCGTATAAAGGTGACACAGGTGTCGCAGAACAAGGCCAAACCCAACTCTCCCCAAGCGCTGCGTGCTGCCGCCCCTGTGCGAGGCGCTTCGCTGGTGGGAGCACACGCGGGCTGCTGCCCACCAGGGCTGGCCGTGCACGGGCTCTGTGTTCGTGAGGCTCAGGTATCTCCGAGGAGCAGCACGGCCCTGGCCGTGCCCCCGGCCCCGCTGCTGCCTGCTCGGGTAATTAACACCGATTGATTTGTCCTGGTTTTCTCTGTGCTTCACAGACGTGTCCATTTCTGTACCGCCGCTGCTGCCGTGTCTGTATTTGTTTATTCTGCTACTAACTGTGGGTGCTGCGCTGAGCCAGCCCGTACTAACCATGCAGTGTTTCTCCCTTTCCTGTCTCTTCCAGGACTGTCATGTAAATATCCACTTCTTCAAGGTAGTTTTCTCCTTGCTGTTCTCCTACGCACAACCCCCCTTTACCAGCATCTGAAGTTTATTAAGTTTAATTTCATTCTCACCATCTTTTAAGGATGCACTTGTTTTTTTCCCACTTCAAGCTTTTCTAATTGATTAAAAAAATAAAAAATTGAAGCACGAATCTTCCGTAATTTGTCACAAAGTGATCCCCAGATTAGAATTTTACTGCAAAAAAAGAGTGATCAAACCTGAGCAGATGCAGTGTGCCTTTCTTTTTGAAGGAATTACTTAAATGAGTGCCACCTTCTCATGGAAAATGGAAAAAGGTGCATCTTTAATCTGAAAGACATCCATGGAACTTTAAGTGACTTTCACAGATAAAATAATGCTCGTGGTCCCTGTATTTTTAAATAGATACATTTAGATAATAGAGCATGCATGTTTTATGATTTAACGTAGTACAACTATTGCTGAATGTTATTCGGAGTATGCCGTATTGTAAGAGCTATGACCCATGTGCACAGATGCTCTGATACCTGAAATACCAATTCACCTGTTTATTTCTCATTTTGCTCCTTTCACTACTCCCCACATCACTGAGTTACTGCCATAAAAGCTACATCTCAGCACTGAGAACATACATGTGTTTGGTTTATATTTGCATGTACCTCTAACAAATTATCTTGCTTTATTAGGGCAAAGGCCACTGGCACAAACCACACTTTCAGTTTCATACATTAGTTGAGTTACAACTTAAATTAAAATTTGAAGCTCCTTTGTTTTAAATTGTGCTAAGACTCTAAGGTTATTGAAGCCATTACCATCTTCAAATAGTGCTTTTACAACTGAAGTTGACCTGGAGCACTTTACATTATCACTCAAAGCTTAAAATACTTAATTTAAAAAACAAGTGTTATTTTTTAAGAATTGTTTATATTATTAATGCATGATTTTAACAAATGTTCTAACACTGAACTAGAAAAATCAAATTAATCACTTTTTCTTTACTTTGATTCTTTATCTCAGAGAAGCCTGTACAGAACAGAACTGCCCTTCCTCAATCCTTTACAGCTCTTCATATTTTAAAATAAAATCACGTGGTGGTTTCATTGGTGAAACTTGTCTCATACTGGGCAGTTGAAAGTTTCTCTGCTTAAATGCATTTTTAAACCAGAGCAAAAGTCACCCTGATTAACAGCATCTGGATAAATGGGAAGTTTTGTCACCTCGTTGTAAAATCCAGGCCTTGAAGAGCACTGATACAAGCTGACAGAAGTCCTTGGTTAATTCATGTTTCCACCATGGGAGTGCACCCAAAAAAACCTGAAGGGTTTCCCACAGCTGCTGCTTTACAGGCAAAATTCATGTTTAGTCCTGGTGGATTATAAACATGAGTTGCAATGGAGAAAGCTGGCACTCTGTTTCTGTGGGGACACTCTGGAATTCAGGGTTTCTCATGGAAAAAACGCTTCCTTGTTTATCATCTGTCTTTTCTCACTAAATCCCTACAAATCCCCATTCCCCTGCTGCTGGCAGTGACACTGAGCCCTGAGCTCAGCTCAGGAGCATCCCTGGGGGGATCCAAGAGATCCCTGTGCCGGGAATGAGCTGTCTTGGGAATGACCTGTGGGGAATCATTGGATTTCATGCCCAAGTTTGCAGTATTGGAACTGAAAGGAAGCAGCAGGAGCAAGTGAAGGAGGAAGGGCTGCATTCCTGAGGATAACCCAGCAGTTCTGAGCTAGAAACCAGTAAATGTACAAAAATTAATTTATAATACCGTAGCAAGTGGGAGATGTTGTGAATACTTGTTTCTGGAATAATCAGACACTGGGGAGGGTCACGCACCTATCCTGCTTTCTTCCCACTGCAAAGTGTATATTTAAATAGATTATTCCTCAGCATCATGCAGAAAACACCTTCATCTGTGTGTGTGTGTGTGTGTGTGTGTGAGATAAATCATTTCAGAGCACATTAAGATTTGGATACAGAATCCCAAGGTTTTACAATCAGTCCTGGTCTGCAGCTTTGCGTGGCTGGCAGGGTTTGATTGCAGGGATTTGCTCTAAAATCAGGCACAACTGAAGTCCTTAAAAATTCTTTTAGAACAGACTTTTTTTTTTCCCTTTATTGAAATGATTTTTATGCTTAAAAGCAAATTCCACAGTTTGGTTTTTTTATTATTGAGAACTAGCAGTACTTTGCATAATTAAAGAACGAAGGAGCATATAGAAAAGCAATTCTTCTTTTGACACTTAGGAATTCGCTGTTGTAGCATCCTGTTTGCTTTTGGGGATTTTTATTACCACTACCACAGGATACTTCTGCAAGAATTCTTGAATATTATTCCTAGGCAGCCTCTTTAATTACATTTCATCTCGTTAGGCACTGCTCTGTTGCAGGGGAGGGAGTGTTTGGCAATAAAGGCAGGAAACAAAGTGGACTCAGGTGGCCGCGGGATTATTAAACAGATTAAACATGTTGACAGTGCCAAATGGGGAACTGGAAACTCTTCCCTCTCTGGATTTCCCAGCTCACACAGACACACATCGTTGTCCAGGGCAATATCCCCTGAACCTCCTGTCTGAGGACAGATACATCCCTTTTCCAGTGTCTTGCACAGTCATTTGACTTCACTGTCTCCGTTTCCTGGGGAATATGGTCACCTTCACCTTGTGCCTGGCACATTTGGGAATATTTTAGAAATCTTGTGTTCAGGTACTTCATACAGTTCTGACCTCTATCCAGCAATACAAAAAAAAGTTTAAGAAAAATAATGGAATAGGGAATGTTGTTATAAACCCCACAAAAAAGGTCTGTTGAGATGCTCCATGAGGTACTAAACTGTTGTCTTGTCCTTTCAGATTCCCTTTTTTCCTTTATCCTGAGTAAAGTTGAGCTTGAGAAAATAATTTCTCCTCAGAGTGAGAAACCACAAGAGGTCACCAAAGAACAGGGAAAAGCTCCCAGAGCTGAGCTAGCTCCAGCAAAAGGCCTGAAAAGAAGGAAATCATCCACATTGTTTGTATAATATATATATATATATTTAGAAAGATATAAACCCGTTAAATTAAGCCATTATTTCAGTAAAATTCAGTATAACATTTTGCACACAGCCCTTTATTCACGTTTTATAACTGGCACTGATGATAATTTTTCCTCTAATCAAAATATTTTATAATTGCAGGTGTAAAAGCAGGTACTGCCCTGCTCACCTCGGGATTGCTCGGCCCAACACTTTGGTGGCTTCAGGAGTGGGGTTCCCGTGTCCTTGGACATGCTTTCTGCAAAAGGCCTTTTTAATCCTTGTCATATACAGCACAAATATTTGTTTCAGGCAGATCCTTTAAATAAATTTACTGTAATTCAGGGTAAATATGAAAAAAATTTAAGAGGAGAAGGAGAGGAAATGAGGGGAAAAGTAAACTAAAGACATAAAGTAGTTGGTATTTAACTCCCAGGAAGAGTTTTATCACCCACCTCATTTATACCTTTATGAAACATCCCATTTGCCTTCATGCCTTTTTGCTAGCAATGGGAATGATACGAATTTTTTCCCAGCTCTTTTTTCAATAACTGTTTTAGCCATTGAAAGAAAAATGCATTTGCATTTTTATATATTGCATTTTTTACTAATTGCATCATAGTTTGCCATAGTGACACTGCTGTCATGAAAACGAATCTCAGAGAGCTGAAAATTGCTTTTTGGTTATTTACATCTCTTCAGTGTTCCCCTTGCTGCAGAGAAGTGTTGCTGCAGTGTAAATTCACCAAGGAATGACTGAAATCCATGTATGAACCTCAGGGATCCTTGATGGTGTCCCTGGTACCGGGCACCTTCCTGCTTTCCAGCAAAACTCTCTGCTGGCCTTAGGTTATGGCATTAAAATTAAACCTCAGTCTAGTGAAGCATTAGGTCTTGCTGGGGCTTAGAAATGGACTCTCCTCATTTCAAATTCTCAGCATCCTGGTAATTAAGTTGTAGAAACTAGGAAATTGATAGTCTATCACAGCACCTATAATTACAGGGAATTGGAAATGCAATAATGGAAGAAACAAGCTGCCACAATGACAGAGAACATTTCACTGAATGGGAGGGCTTTTCCTCCAGATCTTGACTTGAAATTTATTGGATTTATTTGCTTTATTAAAGGCTTGCTAATGGCTCAACACATTGACCAAAGTCCTCACTTCGTGTACATGACTGGAAACCTGAATGCGTCCTTCCTTGAGACTTGGATAAATCATTATTGTTTCAGTTTCTCCATCCTTAGTATGAGCTTAGCTGGTTCTGTCAGTGACATCTTCTATGGTTTTTCTGAGACCTGAGCTGCTCTGATGCTTCTTGTGCAGGGTCCAGGTAGCGACAGGCAGAACTGAGCATTTATTTCACACCTGCAGCCCCCTGAGCAGGAATAGTGAAACTGGAATTGTACTGTTCAGGCTCTTCCTTCCTCACCTCTCACCATCCATTTTGCCATTTTTGTAAGTGATATGCAGAGTGCTACCTGCATTGGCTTTGGGTTACTTTAAGAATTAGGAGCAGAAACCTTGGCTCAAGGTGTGGCAGTGTGAGGTGGCTGATTCCATCACACAGGGACATCTGAAGAGCAAAGAACTGCTGGTTGCAATGTGTGAAGCAGGGATTTTATCATTTTTAGAGGGATTAAGTCGTGGCAGGGAGACATTCCTGCTCCACAAATCTCAATTCTTGGGACCTGAGATGGGTTGTCCAGAGCAGCTGTGGCTGCCCCATCCCTGGAAGTGTCCATGGCCAGGTTGGACGGGGCTTGGAGCCCCCTGGTCTGGTGGAAGGTGTCCCTGCCCATGGCAGGGGGTGGAATGAGATGATCTTTTAGGTCCATTCCAACCCAAACTGTTCTGTGACTGTGATCTGAGACAAAGGCTCGCAGTCAGTCCTTGGGCGGCTGAGCCTCGTGCAGTCAGAGCTGTGGGGTTTGGAGCAGAGACCGGGCAGTGCTCCCGCTCCATCCCTCATTCACTGTCCTCAGCAACTGCACGGGCAGAGCAGGGCTCGGGGTGGAAGCTGCTGTCAAGGTGAGGAGGGAATGCTGGAATCCACGTGAAGCAGAGCTGTGAGAATCCAGAAGACTCAGCTGCCGGGTGCAGAGCTCTGGATTTCCCTCCCTGTCTGGTGTTGGTGGGGCCAGTAAATAAGGGATGGACTGTGGCTGTCCACACAGCACTCTGCTCGTGTGGTGGGAATTCAGCATTGTTGTTAAATATTTTTTCATTTATCACTTTCTCCTCTTGAAAATGTGGTGCCAGGGATGATCCTGCTGGTGTCTGGGAACCCGCTGGGAGTGAGTTTCCCTGACAACCGAGGAACACATCCTCTACTGAGCTGCACACAAAGCTTTGTGTTGGCTTGGATATCTTTCCATGGGAGAGGGTGTGGGTTTCTCCCTCCTGAAGCTCTGCTTGGAGGGTAGGAGGGGGTAGCTGCAAGTTTGGGCAGGCTTGGATCCTGGTTCCCATATGGGAGCAAAGCCAATCTCACCAAGCTGAGTGTTGCAAACAGCAGCAGAGCAGAAGCAGTGGAGGAGAGCTGTACAAGGTGTTAAAGCACTGACACCTTGTAAGGAGACTCATTGCCCTGAAGAGATTGGGAGGAAAGGGAATTCTGTATATTTTTTTTTAATTCTCACAAATTTTATTTATTATTGGCTAATGTGGAAAATGACCAATTCAGTCTTTTTGCTCTGTAATTCCTCAGATTCTCTACTACAGATACACACGGAGGGCAGAAGAACCAACATTCAGATTTATTGCTTTGTCCTATTCAATTGTCTTCACAGGGAAAAATCAAAGTTTTGAAAAGAATCAACGAGAATTACTGCAGTTGCCTTAAAGAATAAAGAATTACTATTCCCTAAATCACTTCTGTTTCTTCTTTGCATCACACTTCTCATTAGGTTTTGGATAACCTTTTTCATATTTAATTACAAGTACAATTGTTACTCTTAGATTAAAAATAAATCCCAAGCACTTTTACTGTGAAACCTGAGATATCTGCCACATTCCGCCAGTCTCTCCAGTGCAGCACGCTGTAATTTCTGTAACACTCCGTGGAGAAGTGAGTTTGGGCTGAATATATAAGATATGTCTCACCTGTGGTTTCAGGGTAAAAGAACTGGCCGAGATAAGGTGCGTCCAAACCAGAGGAAGTAAGATGATGTGCATGTCTTGTTTTCTTTTTAGATTAACTTTCCTGCTCCCAGTGCAGACTAATTTATCTTTAACATTCTGTTTTCCTGGTTGGTTTGCTGCAAGCTGGCTTCCTTGTAACAATACCATGTTTTTATCCAAGATAATAAGCCAAGGAGTTGGCATGTAGATTGAAAATTAATCCAGGGCCTGGAATGCCATCTTCAACTTCAGCAAGTTTTAATATCCATAAAAAATAAAGGAGGATTCAAATAGGATTCTGCGATTTTCAATTTTAGTTGTGGTAGGAAAGGCAAAATATCAATCTTTTCCAATAAGCTTTTAGGAGTAATTTGAGTTTTATGTCCCTTCTGTAGCTGCAAAATTGGTTTTACTCTGGCAGTCTGAAAGAAGATATTGGCTGCATGGCATTTTCTCTCTGCTATAGCCGAGGTGTTTCAGATACAAAACTCACGCTAGAGCTCAGTGAGATGGCTTGAAATTCCCACTCTGTTTCCACTAGGACCTTAAGCCAAAAAGCAGTAACAGGAACTCACATGCCAAATGTGAAAAAGGTTTTTTTTTTGCATGCTTCTGAAAGGATGGTGGCTGGCCAAGGTGACGGGAAATAAGGGCCTTTGATAAGGTTTATGATCATTTAATGAGTTCCTGCTGCTTTGGGGCTATGTGCTTCCTTTGAGTCAGTCTGGTTGTTCCCCAGCATCCCCTGGCTGCCCTGTCCCTGGCTTTTCCAGCTGGTTTGCAGCAGGGTTCTCTCTACTCCTCCCACAGCAGGGGATAACCAGGATTGTCACCTTCCCGTGGGCACAGGTCGCTCCCAGCTCAGCACAGCCAATAAACTCCTGCCCTGCTGCCCTCCTGCAGGGGCCAGGCAGCACAGAGCCCACCTGAGCACGCAGGAGGAACCCCGTGTTCTCCCCAGAAATCTGCCACTGCAAAAAGAAATTCTCAAACTGAGAGTGACATGGAATGCAGAAAAAAGATGAAAAATGGAAGTGAGAGGAGCATGTCTGTTGCTTATTGAATCTAGGTGCTCAGAGGATGCAGAGAGGCCTTGGCTGGGTTCTCAAATATTATTTTAAGATCCTGCCTTCAGATCCCAACAATTCCAGCCCGTGTTCACTCTGAGTGAGTGCAGTGCCTCCAGCTTTGGAGCCAGCAGCAGGCACAGGAGCCTGCTGGTGAACCTGCCTTGTTTTTTTATGGAAAAAGTGCTGGAAACCCCAGGGCCTGGGATTGCAACACTGTGGAGAGAACTCCCCCCCTGGCTGGCAGGTTTGTACCCGAAAAAACAAATGGCCTTGGAACAAAGTTTGATTTTTTGTTTCGAATTACGCATTTTTCGGACAAGCTGCCAACAACCTGCCCGGTGGGTTTAAAGTGTAAGACATAAAGCTGGTGCTTTCCATTTAGAGCCTGATTTGGATCTCCATTACTCGGTGAAAAGGAGGATATTGAAACTGCTTTGTGCATCAGAAAAGCAAGATCTTCATCTGAGATCCCATATGTGGGAGCATCACAAAGGCGTGGCCAGCAAAGCTGCTCCCTTGAGCCACGTCTTTATCTTGTGCAAAGAACGGATATTGTGGTTTTGGGCGTTTTTTCACTTTTTTTGCTTATGGCTCAATCTTGTGTGCCTTCGAAAGGAGCTTTGTGCTGCCAAAGAGCTCCAGCACAGATTTATCCCAGCAGCCGGATCTGCCACGGGCACGTCCCTTGCAGACTTGGGGATTTAAGCTGACATCCAGGACTGGCTCTCCCTAAGTGTTTGCACGGCACCTGATCCTGATCAGCATCTCCAAGTGCTGCTTTCATGCCAACAAGAAATAACATTGCTGTGGAAGAAATGCCCCCTTCTAAGCTGTATTACAAGTTTTTAATAAAGAGCTCGAAACTTGCAAAAATCACATCCCTGTGGCAGGGCATAAGATTTTCTGCACTTACAAAGTTGCAGGAAGAGCCATCCAAGCTCAATATGGTTTTCAAGGGACATGTGGTTATTTTGTCAGATGTTTATCTGAAATTACTGCCTGCAAGTGTAGATGGGGTCTGTGAATCGAGTGCCTCTCAATTTTATGGTTTTAAACTCCTCCAGGGAGGGAGAAGTTTGTAACTTCCAGTTCCCAGTGCCAAAGGTGTAGGCCAGGCCTGGCTTTTAAAGGGATATATTGTGTGACTTTGAATAAACCTCCACTTCTGTAATTTTCTTTATCTGTAAAACAGTGATGATATACAAATATTGTCCTTTTGTGGAGCAGAGAGAAGAGTAGTTATCCTGAACTGTCAGTGGCACAAAGTAAATTAACCACATTGGAGGTTATTAACCAGACCAACACACCAGACAGATGGGGAAAGCACTTATATCCCAAAGAATTATTAAACCTTATTGGCTTTGCTTCTGCTGGTATATGGGATTATTTTGAGAAAACAAAACAAAAGGGATATTACCTTGTAGCCTGCATTATCTTTTGGTGAGTCTTACTCTTTTCTCTTCTGTTAACTCTGAGATTTGAAATGCAGCTTACTTGAGCCATGACATGGTGTCTCATGTGAAATACTGAGACTGGCAACCTCCTGTAAACCGGAGTGGCCAAGGCAGAGCCCTTGCCTGTAATATTCCCCTTCCTCCCTTTTCCAGATCAACCCTTGATTGAAAATCAAAGTTGATTGTACTTCTGGTTTGAAAGTGGCCATGTTCATCTGCATTAATGCTCATGTGTTGTGGGGTTTTTTAATGCAGGTTATTTTTTCCTAGTGCATGCCAAAATTTTCTTAACTCTTGCTATGCAGTGACTTGAAGAATTCCATTTTAAAAGAGAATGTTTTGAAGAGGTTGTTTATATCCTAAAATACCCAATGTACATTACAGCATGGTATTTTTGGATAGCCTCTTTTTTTTTGTATTTCAGCACAAAAGCACCATATAAGCTGCTTTTGGCATGCAAGTCAATGATCTTCTTTTTTTAATTTTGTTTTTGGGCTTTGCTTTGGTTTTGCTCTTTTAACCAGATAAGAGTATCTGCTTTATCTGGTTATACATGAACACAGTTTTCCACTTTAATCCCTCAGTAATGTCAGAAGTACTACTGGAATGAGTCCTTGAAGGTGTATCTGTGCATATTTTGTTATGCAGATTTTCACCTGGGAATGCCCCCTCAGCCCCGGCCATTTCCAGTTGTAACTTGCACCCAGTGATCCCTTCTGCCAGGGGAATGGGCTGTTCTTCTCACTTTGCTGTTTTTGTGTGTGTATGTGTGTGTGTGTTCTTCAGAAAGCCAAACTTGGGCCAGCTGGTAACAAAGTCATTACTTCAACAGAAGACAAGAGCTCAAGTGTGCCATCCAACAATCTGGACAGGGTGAAGCTGACAGATTTCAACTTTCTCATGGTTCTTGGAAAGGGGAGCTTTGGGAAGGTAGGAATTCTTCAGAATTAATTCACTCACATTCCTTTTCTTTTTTTTTTTTTTTTTTTTTCTTTTCCTTGAGGAGGAATGAATAAACAGTTCTCTAAGAAGCAAAATCCAGAGTCAAAAGGATGTGCATTTTTGAGGAAGGATTTCTTAACGGGGAGTAAGGTCATCCCCCTAAGGACTAGCAGGCTTCAGTCCTGACTGAGAGTTTTCTTGAAAAAATAAAAATAAATGTAAAAACTCAGACTGTTGAGCAAGATGGGAACTCGTTGCTGACTTTCAGATCCCCACTTGGCAGTTTCAAGAAAACTGGGTCTACTTTTCTGGCTTTAACACGTAGGTCACTCACTCTGCCGCTTCTGGAAGTCACCAACATTGGTAAGGCTGAATACTGGGGAAAACCAGGAATAGTGTTTATATATTTGAAATCCAATAGCCAAGAGAACAGACTGCTATTTTTCTGTCTGTTTGAATAAAACTCAGGTGATAAAGTGCCCTTTACTGAAGAAGTCTCCTGGGACTTAACATTTTATCAGCCCTTCAGCAGCGAGCCCATGATCAAGCAGCGGGTTTGGGCACGGGCTGGGTCTGAAATGGCTGTGCAGTGATTGTAATTGTGGAGTTTTGATCAAATTTGTCTATACAAATTAAAGGAAAAGCTGGCTTGCCATCCTTCCAAATCTTCAGGCATCTGAGTGCCCTTCCCTGCTCGGCCTGGGGGATTTTCACGCCGCCGTGTCTCTTTCCTGCAGGTGATGCTGGCAGACAGGAAGGGCACAGAGGAGCTCTATGCAATCAAAATCCTGAAGAAAGACGTGGTGATCCAGGATGATGATGTGGAGTGCACCATGGTTGAAAAACGAGTCCTGGCACTGCAAGATAAGCCCCCGTTCCTGACACAGCTCCACTCTTGTTTCCAGACAGTTGTACGTGAGCTCTGTCTTTCTTGCCATCCCGATGCTTCCCAGACCTCGTGGTCGTGGATTTTATCACTCCAGTAACATTTATGATCATCCAACCCATGTCTGGTAGCCTCTGCATGTAGAAAATGGTGAAGAAATCCCACATGTAATTACCCCTTGTATCTTAAATATAAAAACTCATTTAAAGAGTTTTCTTCATGCAGTCATTCAAGCAGGCCAGCGTGGCAATTCCTAAATGTAGTTAGATGTGCTTTCCTAAGTTCCAGAGCCTCAAGCCCAGATTCCCAGAGGTTCCTAAATACTTTTAAATCTCTGAGGACAGTACTTGAAATGTCTTAATGGCTGTTATTATGTCGTGGGGTTTTTAGTCATGAATCAGTGTTGGTGGATTTAATTTCGTTTTCTGTCACTTCTGGGTGACACTGAGGGGTTTTGTCTTTTTTCCTTATAAATATGTGAAGTGGATATTTGCCCATCACATTGCAAAACATCTCCCAGTGACAGATTTCAGGATGGATCTGATGATCCAGTGTCACTGTGCCAGCCTCTTGGATGACATGGAATCATGGAATTGTTGAGGCTGGAAAAGTCCTCTAAGATCACCAAGTCCAACCATCAGCCCACATTCCCCACAAAACCGTGTCCTCAAGTGCCACATCCACACCACCTTCCAAAGGAAAACTTACTAGGAAGGATTAGAAATGGCCTCAAAGCAGGAAATTTTGACCATCTTTGATTTTTTTTTTTTCATTTATTTTTAGAGACAGATTTTTCCGAGTGAGCTATATTTGTATAATTCCTGAAACCGTTGGAGACAAATAATCTGTAAAAGCATGGCACAAAAATTGGCAAAACTAGACAGACCTCATCAATCATTTACTCTTGAAGGTTGTACAAAACATTCCACTTCCATTTCCTGATCTATAATTTTTTTCCCAGTCCTAATAATCCTAAAAGCTTTTTAATAACGTGCTAGTGACTTCTTTTTTTTGGCCGATCAATGAATATCTAATATTGTCTCTAATGTATTTATGTGCCTCTTTAATGCTTGATCCTAGGACCGGCTGTATTTTGTGATGGAGTATGTGAATGGTGGGGATCTCATGTATCACATTCAGCAAGTAGGAAAATTTAAGGAGCCACAAGCAGTGTGAGTGTTCATGTTCATGTATTTAAATCGTGTCATCATCTTGATTTTACTCTGTAAGAGGATTTGGTTTCTTCTTCTTCCCAGGCTCAGGATGAAGTCCAGGCTGGCCTTTGTTTGTTTTTAAGGCCCAAAATCTGAACTTTGTGTTAAAAATGTTGTTTGCACACATAGACCAAAGGTAGCTGTGCCTTTATTCAAAAATACAGCACAAACAAAGGCAGGAGAGACTTACATGAAAAGTGACAAGAATTTAAGCAGGGCAGCAGGAAATTAAAGATGTTAGTTCGTATTCTGATGTTGTTTTTAAAAGGAAATATAAAAAAAACCCCAGTGAGTAGAATTCTTCAGTCTGAATTTGCATGCTTCAGTGCTCCAGAGAAAGGCAGTACAAATAGACTCAGCATTGCAATATAAATTACAGTTTATACAAGATAAATTCAATGTATAGCTTGTAAGAATTTCTGTGATATAACTGAGGAGTTAATAATGGATTAGAGTTGTTTCTATCCATGATCCTTTTCAGGTATTTGTACATCTGGCACATCAGTGAGCAACTGAAAATGATCTGTAGCATATTTAAGAGTGAATAGTTCCATCAGTACCATTTTAGTAATCCTTATAATACCTCATCACCACTTATTAGTGTTTCATAAATCATTTACTAATGAAACTCTAAAATCAAGGGTGACCAACTGCTTTAGGCATTCAGTTAAAATAATTTCTCATTTTGATTTAAGCAATCAGGCCTTGTTTAAACGGGAGGCCTTCTAAATATAAGTATTTCAGATGCAGACAAACACTTTAACAAGTCGCTGACTAAAACCGAGCTGGTGTCACATCATCCTTGACTCCCAGCTAATGCAACTTGCCAACACTTGACAAAATCTGTGGTGCTTCATGACAGCTTTTGCCTGTGCTGCATCTTCATCACACGTGTTCACAAACACCTCTGATGGAGCGTTGCAGAGCTCAGTTGCTTCCTCTCCCTTGTGCTGAGCCTAAAAATTAATCTCATCTTTAAATAATCCTCTCGCATCTAACTTGCACAGTTCCACAGCAACCAGCTTCAAACAGCCACCAGAATTCTGTACCTCTTAACGGCATTCAACAATTAGATTTTATATGGTAATCATTTTAATTAGCTTCATGTAATTAATCCATTAACAGCCTGTATAAAGGAATACTATTTCTGCAAATTATTTCATGCCATATGAATTGCAATGTACACTGAGCTGCATCCTGAATTCATCAATATGTGATTAGAGATAAGGACCTTTGCAGCAGAGTCAGATCAGTGTAAAAAAGAGCTGTGCTCCAGCTGCACCATTTTTTGTGGTCCAGGGAGCCATTTTCAACTTTTTTTTTTTTTAAATTCTGCATTATTTTATCATCAAATACTCAAAATGTATCTGTTAAGGTCCCGGAGAAGTGAGATGTCTTTTATGTCACTTGTATATACACACTATAAATTACGTATTTCATATGCTATTATATTTCATTCTCTACCATGATTCATTTCCAGCTTATTTTGCCAGAAGAAAATCATGAGGCAGTAAGAAATCTGTTGATTTTTTTTTTTTCCCCACACAGGTTCTATGCAGCTGAGATCTCAATTGGGTTATTCTTTCTCCATAACAGAGGGATTATTTATAGGTGAGTATGATCTGACATAAGTAATTTCTGAACTATTTTTAAAATCCCAAAAGGATCGGTTTCTTTAATGTTTCAGTGTATTTTTAAAAGAGAAAGCTAAAAGTGTAGAGCTCTATTTGTTGTGTTGGTGCTGGTGAGGCGGAATCCAAAGCCCGGTTTTACCTGAGCTTTCTGACACCTGTGCTCTGCCCAGCTCAAATAAAATCTCTTGAAAATGGAAGACTTTATGTTTTGTATTCCTGTGTGATGTTTAATAATAAGACACATTCAAAAGTCTCAGGTGAGAGGTCAGACACAGCCACCTCTTCACTCATTGTCCAGCCCGGAGAAGCTGTGGCTGCCCCTGGATCCCTGGCAGTGCCCAAGGCCAGGTTGGATGGGGCTTGGAGCAGCCTGGGACAGTGGGAGGTGTCCCTGCCCATGGCAGGGGGTGGCACTGGATGGCTTTAAGGTCACTTCCAACCCATTCCAGGATTTTAAGGTCATTCATAGATGTCTGCCCAGCTCCCTCCAGGCTGAGCCAGCCCCACGTGTGCACCCTGCACCTCCACCCCCAAAGAGCTGCAGATATTCCTTATTCAGAATAAGCTGGCCCCAGCTGATCCCAAGCATTAACCTTTAATTCCTGTGATTCTTCTCAGAGATCTGAAATTAGACAATGTGATGTTGGATTCAGAAGGACACATTAAAATTGCTGATTTTGGAATGTGCAAAGAACACATGTTAGATGGAGTAACAACCAGGACCTTCTGTGGCACTCCAGACTACATTGCACCCGAGGTAAATATTGACCCTTTCGAGAACCTTTTAGTCTCTCCAAATGGAAATTGTCCCTACACATTTTATACCACTGGGTTTGGATGGCTGCAACTCCAGATTCCCCTTGGATGGCACCATGGAAGTTCTGCAGGTATATTGGATATATTTGTGAATTAATGCAATGTTATCAATAAGACATCACTATTTTAAGAAACACCTAGTTGATTGAAAAACTAACTTTTTATGAGATAAGTGCTTCGGATTTTGTTCATTCTAGCAAAAGACTCAAAAAACCCACGTTCACCAACTTGTGATCTTAAATTTGTAGCCTGGAAATAATACTATACTAAACTTTGCAATTTGTGAAGTTACACAAACTTCTTGGGTGTTGCTGAGCTTGTTGCTGAGATCAACAAATATTTCACTGGGAGCAAACAATGCTTCTTTAATCTGTTTCTCCATAGGTTCACACAGCTGCCAGCACACATTTATTGAAAGGATTGTTTGGCATTTTCAGGAAATCAAAAACCACTCACTGGTTTTTGGAAAGGGACTCATGAGGTCTTAAAGCTTTTTGCTGACCTCTCTGTAAAACCACCGTGGTCTTCTCCAGGCCGTGTCCTGCAGGTGCTGCGCAGGTGCCACGAGTTGCTGCTCTTCACCTCAGGAAAGCTCCTGTCATTGAAGGCCTCTTCCAAAAGCTGTGAGATCAGGCCTTGAGTGGAGTTGTTGTCATAAATCCATAATTTGCCTTGAGTTTTCCGTGGCTTGGCCATACCTGTGCAGCTTTCAAGCCACTGAATGTGACATTGAAGCCTGAACCAACTGCAGTGGATCTAAAATGAAAATATGATCTTGAGAAGCACAGTTGTGCTTTAAGGCACCGGGATAAATACGAGCTTAGAGTTAAGATTTTGAGTCTGGATATGATTTGTATGTCAGTAGTTGAGGTCTAAAGAATTGAAAACAAGCACATGTGGTGATTTGGATATAATTCAAATATATGAATATTAAAATCTGGTATTTGCGCATACTGAGCTTTCAAGAGCCTTGATTTGTTTGGCAGCAAATTTGATGCAAGAGGCTGGATCCTGATCCAAGAGACTCAGTTGTTCACTGGGTACTGAGCAAGAGGCAGCTCTGGCTGGAGCATTCCTGGCTCTAATCGAATGTTTGTTGGAATGGGGGAGATTTATACATGGACGAGTAAATTAGTGTCTAAGGTGAATTTTGTCATCTCCCTGAAATTGGAATGAAAAATAGTTTGTTTTTTCCCAATTCCTAATTCATGCTTTTCAGAGTGAAATATTGTGTGTTATAAACCCTTGTTTTTTCACCATTTGCTGTTGCTTGCAGCAGGATATCAGAACCAGAGTAGTATCTCATTTTCTTCTGTCAAAACATAATTGAAGCCAATATTACAAATTAAAGTGTCCTTTCTGTGACAATTGTCTTGTGCCAGTTAATGCCAAAGAACAATTTGTCAATACCAGAATGCTCAGTGTGGGTCAGTGCTGGAGCAAATTATTTTACTTTATTTGGAAACTTCATATAAAGAAACAAACCTTTTACCAAAATATCCAGTAAGTGAGAGAAAATTAGTCTACTGTCTTACAAACAGATTTGATTTTATTTTGTTTAATTCGCCGATTTTCTTTTGTTTCTGAAGACGTTCTTGTGACTGACAGATTGCTAACTAGTTCTGTGGTACACTTCAAAGGAAGGTTCCTGTTTTGCTTGCCAGGGGTGTTTCAGCCCATGTTTCCATGGGCTAAAATTTACAAATTTATAATAGATTTTAATGAGAATTCATTTGCACGGTGCCATTCCCTGCTGGGTGGAGATAAAGGAGCTAAATCTAACTAAACTGTTGAAGGTATCTGGAGTAGAGTCCTGTGAGTGGGCTGCACTCAAACATTGAGAATTAGCTCTTTTCAGCAGCGTTTGGGGAATAATGTGGTGACTCTCACGGGGCCTGAGGGAGCCCACGCTGCCTCTGCAGGACCTCCCCACAGATAGATCAGGGAACACACAGCTGCAAGGACCCTGCAGGGGCAGCTCAGCTGGTGCCCGTGTCCCAGCTCTGCGTGGAAAAGCAGGGGAGTACAGCGCTGCCTTCAGCAAAGTGAACCCCCCTTCAGGGAAGTTTGGTGTGCTGAAAAATAATGTATTCCCTTTTTTATGAGTGGGAAAGTTGCCATTTGCTATTACTTAGGTGCATAATGGGCTGGAATTATTGTTCATTTTCTTACGCTGTGCAATTTGAGAAGTGTGCAGAGGTTAAACTGGTGGGATCCCAGGTCTGACAGCTTCTCTCAGGCAGAAAGTGGTTATCCTGTACAGAGTATTTCCTGATGTGCTGAACTTAAATATTTATGGTTGGAGTGGTGAAATAGCTGTGAAATCAATTAATACTTTGTGTTTCCTTGACCAGTCAAGAGAGACAGGAGGAGATGGATGTCGAGAGGATTAGGGGGAAGGGATTCTGCCAGCACAGAGCCCCACCATCAGCATCCCTGCAGCAGCCAGAGTGCTAATTTTAAATTTCAGGGGAATTTAAATTATAAATTCCATTTCCCTTCTCTTCCATCTCACAGCCTCAAAACCTTCAGTTCCAACCTTGAATTTGCCAGGATTGTGGGAGGCAAATAGGTATTACAAAGGTTTGGAAAGTGCATTTGACCGTTTCTTGTGCTAGTAATATTTATTTCTTTTAATAACTGAGTTTTAACTTTTCCAGCAGGCATCATATGTGCTCACAAAAGATTTCCTCTTGCCTCTGGGATATAATCTTTTCATCCCAACTGGCTACTAGCTGCAATGATCTAAACATTCCTACAAATTGCTGATATTAATCTCTGTGTCCTGCTCTTAACTGTGCCTTCCTTGGAGGCAAAATTGAGAAAAAAAGAAAAAAGCAACTCCTTCTGCCAATTTTGCTTGAAGAGAGAAATTCTTGAGCTCTTTCTGAGCACTGAAATCCACAGAACCTGAAAAGGCAGAGCTCTTAGTACATGGCAATAGATGGGTAAAATGGGACAGTTGAAATGCAAAAGGACATGAAAAAGGCAATCATTTGAATTAATGATGGAGAAGGAGGGGAAGAGAAGGATCCCATCAGCTTTCCACTGCTGCCTGCCAGTGGAAATCAGGAATCAAAGCTGGAGGAGGGTACAGGTCTTCATTTCTAGGGACAGGAACTCCCTCACAGCTCTGCGGGTCTGCTCTGCACGCTGGGGTGAGAGAGGAGGTCATGTTCACATTGCCCTCATTTGCTCTAAAAGATACCAGAAATTGTACATGCAGATAGAGGGACTTTGGCAGCTGCTGCAAGGCAGGCAGGGGTGGCTTTGAGTGCAGCAGCTGGGAGGTGACACACGATGAATTCTGGGTGATGAGGAGGGAACTACTGAAAATACAGCGTTTAGAACTTGCTGACTTGGTACCAATGCCTGTTTGACTGTACACTGAAAGCTCATCTGCTTCCTCCCACATGCAGTCCCTCCCTTGAAGTGAGCATTCTTCCCTCTCGTTTGCACTTCCCAATTAGTGCTGGGAGCAGCTCCCAGCACGAGGAGTTTATCCGCGGGTTCCGCGCGGGCCGCGCTCGCTGGGGAATGAACGCGGCAAACGACTGGGCTGGGTTTCCCTGGGGCCACAGCCTTACCAGGATCACGCTGGTGATTCAAACTGGGTGTATCTAGAGAGGATGAAGGGAAGAACACTCCCCATGTACGGCAGACAGTGACGGCACCACCTTTTCCTACATGCAGTGAACTCCATGAAAAAGGTGTTGTCATCGCATTTGCAGTGGCACCTGCCCAGCCTCATGGCTGTATTTATGTCTCAGTTCCCACTCTTCCATCTCACACCTGCTCAGCTGAGGGAGGTGTGCACGAGCTCAGAGGGGCACTGCTCTGTCCATGAGATGTGGCATTAAACAGCACAAAAATTGTAGTGATTCTGACTGTACATTGGAGCTTTTTCCATGTTAATTCTGCCTCTCTTGATGGTTCTGTTTGCTATTCTCTCCCAAAGGCAGATTTCAGAGGGGAGATTGCATTTCCTGATGGGAATGCTGTAGAGAAGAGCCCAGCCTTGACTCACCGCTTGCTGGATAAAAATCAGCATTGAGTCTGTGCTTTGGTACAACTTTCACTGCAGGACATTGCATTGCTGCATTTAAATGATTTCCTCCTCTCAATAATCCCATCAAACCCCTTCACAATAGGGACAGGAGTAGACTATGGGCTCCTGGACAGACCTGGCTGCCAGGTACAGAACCTTGGCAGCGTGGCAGCATTTTCTTTCTCACTGCTGTGGATCTTTTTCTCATTTGCTAATTGAAATAAACTGTTCCTCCCAAAACCACATACCTGGACTGCACTTGTTGTACAAAACGTTCTGCCCTTATAAATGAATGACCTGAAAAATATCCCTTTTTTTAATGTAAAATATTCTTTTCCATAAGGCAGGGAGACATTGTCAGAGAAGGATTGAGGATGAAATGTTTGGTCATTTTCTGTGTGTAAAGGCCAGTGTTTTTCCTGGATGAAAGTTTGAAAGTGTTTGGTGTTTCAAAAGGCAATATTGATTCCAGCAGGAACTTACAGGTGATGGAAATGGAAGGGAGAGTAACCAAGTATGTCAACTACTATAATATGAAATGAATGTCCCAAATATATCTTCTTAAGCCCATATTACTGCTAAGAGACAATACAGACTGCCTTTATGTAGGGCCTTCCAAATGAGAATCTTGTTTTTGTCTCTGGTTGTCTAATATATTCCAAAGCGCAATTGATTTTGAAATCCTTTGGTTAGAAACATTGCAGTAATTTTTAAGTTGTGTGCTGCTGTATCTCAGGGAAGGACGTATATTCACACAGAGCCTATAATTTTATTTAGTAGCCAGGCAGTCCTGCTTTATTGCACTGGTGACTCACTATTTTCCTGAGCAGCTACGGAACTTGGCAGTTCGACTTCTCTTTCAGACAACTGAAAAATTTAGGATGTGTGATGTGTTCTTGACTTGGCAATTTATTTCACAAAGAATAAAAACACGAGCAAAGAGGAAAATGAATGCAAGCCCCTCTGGAGCACTGCCTGCCTCAGTTCCCTGCTCATTCCAGTGGAGCAGAGACATTGGAGTCAAAGGCTCTGGTGTTGGCTTCAGTGGGGATGGGCAGGGACTGGGATGTCCTGTATCCCTTCACAATTCACAGTGTCCCTTCACAATTATTTAGAAAGAGATCTGAGGAGCACCTGCACCTCCAAACTCCTCCACACCATGACCAAATGCAGCTCTTCAATAAATGAACGCTGATCTCTGAGGAGGCCTCGATTAAAGAAGATGACGCACGGGGGGACCCAGGTGCTGCTGGCACTTGCAGCCTTTCCTTGTGTCAGAACTCAATTTGTACTGCTCTGTGAGTCAGATGTGAACCCAGAGGATGGAAAATACTTGACATTTCCATTAGACTGAAAAGCAGAACCCCCTTTCTTTTTGGTGTAGCTGGTATTTTGTACTGAGTATCACAATCATGCAGCTTGGGGAAACCTGAGCTTTTCGGGGTTTTGCTCTTTCCTAAATTTTTATTCCTTTTACAGCAGAACAAAAATATCAATATTGAAAAGCAAGATTTAATTATTGATAATCCATAAGTTAAATTTTAAAGTCTCATGTTTCAAACTTTGACACAAACAGTTGGATAATGGTTTTGCCTTGTCTCCCACATCATGCTGCTGTACTCCTCCTCTGCCCTCAAATGCACATCCCAAGGACTCCTGCGAGCTGCATTTTCCAAGATACCAGGGTACCAAGGGCGTGGGTGGGTTTAGACTAACACTTGTAAAACAATCCAACTCCCACTGAAACCCGTGATTAGCTGGAGTGAGGATTACAGGATTGTCTTTCTGGCCTTTTCCAAGGAAATATGTCCTTCTCTGCATGTCACACGTGTACCTAATATGCCACAAGGCTGGGGCTTTGTTAACACAGGCATTTTTCCTTTGGTTTTTTTTGTGATTATGCAGATTATTGCTTACCAGCCCTATGGGAAGTCCGTGGATTGGTGGGCATACGGTGTGCTGCTCTATGAGATGTTGGCTGGCCAGGTAAGATTCACCTTCCCGTGCTCGCTGTGACCTCCTCCTGCACTCCAAGGCTGCTCTGTTCCAAGGCTCCCTGAAGGTTTAGACCATGACAGGATAAGACTGAAGCCTTTCATTCTGCTGTTATCTCCTTGTACTCTCGACTGACTCAACTGAGAATGTATTTAGGCTTTAAGCTCTTTATGTTGCACCCACATAATCAAGCTCTGCCTTTGAATACGGCTCCTTTGTACTGCAATAATGTTATAAATAGCCATCTTCAGAATTGAAAGGGAGACACTTGAGCAGGAAAATGCATGTCAAGTGGAAGAAATACCATTTAGTAGTTTGGAACCACAGGGAAGCATAATAAGAGTGTGTGTATAAGCTCTGCATTGCAGTTAAGTCCCAAGAATACAGTTTTTGTACTGTATGCCCTGGGGGTAAAATATGGGTCTCAGCAGTTGGAAATCTGCTCAGTTACAGACCCCTCATTCTGCACAGCTAATGAGAGGCTGCTCTCTGAGTCACTTGGGTAGGGAAGCAACACTGTGCTGCAATAAATGGCAGAGAAGTACCAACTGTAAGGAATTCTATTAGTCTTGAGTTGAAAAAGATTGCTGCAGTTGGCTTTTGGTGAGTGGTAGCTAAAGGCAGGCATTTCCCAAGCTTGAAACACGCATTTGTAACAAATGCCTTGAAGAGTTTCTCTGCAGAATTCCGGTGGGCATTTTAAAAGTTTAGTGTGTGGCAATTGCAGCTGTTAACATTTGCAGGCTGAATTGCAAATATTGGCCATCTGAATGCTTTGGAGAAAAGGAGATTTACCATTAGCTGGTCTTGTACAGGACCCATATCCTGGGGATTTATCCATGGGCACTTTCCTACCCCCTGTGTTTTAAAATACAGTGCAGCCCTTCGTTGTAATAGTCTCAGAAGCAGAATCTACAGCCATGACATAAAACAAACTGGAGTTTATCTGGAATTAAGTGAGGAATGGATATACCTTAGCACAAGGTAATTGAAAGTTAGTCTCCAAATTTCACCCTTTGAAGTATTTTGCCTGTCTGGTGCACAGTAGCTTTAAAAACTGATTAAAGCTGATCACAAAGATAATCCTGCACACATTTCATTAACCTGGCTGCCATTCTGGGGACGAAAATGAACATTTCTCCTTGATTTTAATCTGAGACTGTCAAACACTAAGCTTCTGGGTCAGAAGATATCCAGGCTGCAGATGGCTGGGAGTTTGGTGTGTGTTCCTGGACAAGGAGCACTGCTGTGTACTGATCTCTTTGGTTATGGTGTTGTCATGCCATTTCATAAAAAGTGGAGAATTTAAAAACATAAAAAGGAACACTCAGTAAGTTACTGACTTGTGATTTATTTTCAACAGCCTCCATTTGATGGGGAAGACGAAGACGAACTTTTCCAGTCCATAATGGAGCACAACGTTTCCTACCCAAAATCACTGTCCAAAGAAGCTGTCTCCATCTGCAAGGGGGTGAGATAAAATTTTATGTATCATTAAATTCCTTTTTGGCAATCCCTGTGAGTAGCTGGGTTTGCCTGGCTTTGACACAGCACTGTAGTATTTTAAAGTGCAGCTTCTGTCAGCCAGTGCTGAGCTGTGTTGTCACTTGGTGTCACTGGTAAGTGCTGGGCTCTTCCTGCTGTGCCTGCTTGTTTTATGGAAAGAACAAATGTCAGAATCAGGAGCTGCCAAATCCAAGGCAGGATTTATAAACAGGACGAGGGTGTGAAGAGTCTCCTCCCTCTCCTCTCGACCCGCGGCAGCACAGCCCCGATTCTGCAGGGTGAGATTTCTCAGCTTGGATTGAGACACTCCAGCGAGTCCTCAGCCCAGAATGCCTAATTGTGGGAATCCAGAATGCAGAGAAATATCCAATATGTGGATTTTTACCCCTAATGACAGGATCAGAGCACAGGGGTTTAGCAGAATCATTTTTAAAGTAGGTGAAGATGAGCTTACGCAAGGAAACGGTGGGGAAATCCTGACCCAGTGGTACCTGTGTGGCCTAAAATTGGTTGTAGATTCTAAATTAATTTTTCTTTTTTACTTTTGAGGAAAATAATAGATTTGGCTTCAGGGGATTAGCTTAGGAAAAAAGAATTCATTTGACTTTCCTTTGATTCCATGTGATTCTCCAGAGCACCATCAGTGTGCAGCTTTTCCAATCCACCATCTGTAATGGGTTATTTGATGTCTGACTTACACTGATAAAATACCACTGCACTTAGTTAATTTGGTATTTACATTCTTCCCATCCTTTGCAACCATTTATGAAGTATTATACATGGGCTGGATATTAGTTCCTTAAGGAAAATCATCAAGGAAAAGCGAAGGTGTTTAGAACAAGAAGGTAAAATGAAAGACCTTCCTAATTTTGGAGCTTATCCCAGTGTAGACGTGCTGGCCAACAAAAAATAAACATGATGTATTTTTGTAAAGTACATTCAGATTGTTGCCTTGCAGTGACAATCACATATTCAACCAGCACAGTCTGAACTTGTAATTGCCCTGCTTTCAGCTCCCGTTTGCTGCTCTCTGGGTGCTCGTGCCAAGGGAGGGCAGAAAGCTAAAATTACCCTACACTGTGAGGTTTAAGAGCAAATCTGTGATACTGACATGTTCTTCATCTGCATTAAACTGACAAATTAATCTCAGGTTTCAGTGGGAATGTTTCCTGAGCTAAGAAGTCAATATGGGAAAGCTTCTGACCCTTGCAGTCAGTGGTAGCTCAGCAGTCCCAGGACTGGGCACCACTGGGCAAGACAAACGTGCCCACTCTGCTCTTGGAATTGATTTGTCTGCTTGACTTCCATCCCACTGATTGAGAGTTTGTTGGGTTTGGTAAATGCAGCAACTTGGAAAGAATTAAAGCTACTGAATCAATACTCCCATTTTCTTTTATCACCTACTGTTAAAGCAAGGGGTTTGGAAAAGGTAACAAAAATGGGAAAGTTGCTGTTAATCTTGAAGAAGGCTGTGATTCCTGCCCAGTGCACAGCCACTTCCCAAACCTGCTTAGAGTCGCTTTTATTTTAGGTTCAGAATTGGAATCAGATCAACTCAACATTTGGAAGGAGACTAAAGTGGTACAGCTGAGGTTTTAAGAAGATCTGTTGAGGTATCACTCCCAGCAGTACATTAATCATATATAATTTGTAAAAGAGCTTTAAAAAGTCCCCACAAAACCAGAGCTGAGAGTTTAAGGCTACATTGCACAATTCCCAGTGTACACACCAATTGGAAAATGCTGAGGAGCTTGTTAATTAGGGAGCACATTGCAATTTCTGAGCACGCCAGGCTGGTGGGTTTGGGGCTGTTTTTTTCCCCCAAATCTGTTTAATCTCTGTGACTGGTATAGTATTGACCAGGATGTCATTAAGAATGCAAGGGAGGAAACACAGATTAGATGTTGTCAGCTGGGTGCCAAAGAATCGGAGACTCTGTAATGAGATGTCTTGAACAAGCCCCAGAAAAATGAAATGGGAGTGGGGGGTTGTAATTCATACAGCTTTAGTGCATTGGAATTTATGATGTTTAATTGATTGTTGAGATAGGGCAGGAGCTGTTCTGGAGTTCTGTAGGACTGAACTGAGACACTGGAGGTGAAATTGAGGAGCGAGCTGTGAGCCAGCGGGGATGGCAGCGTGTCCTGAGCACCACCTGCACCTCCAGCAGCAACCTCTGCCCAGTGGGAAAAATTTCCCTGGTTCAGCCCCTAATTTTGCTGCTCATTTTCTGTCTCCAGTGATCAAACAAGAAAATCCTTAAAAAAATTAATTTTAGCATTTCAAAACAATTTTATTAGCAATTTCTAGCTTCAGGAGAGGAGCAAGAGCATTGCAAGCAGGAGAAAGTCCCTCTCACTTTTCCTTCCAGCATTAAACTGAGTCATTTGGTGTTCTCTTCCCAACAGCTAATGACTAAACATCCTGCAAAACGCCTTGGCTGTGGCCTGGAAGGTGAAAGAGACATCAGGGAACACGCTTTCTTCAGGAGAATTGACTGGGAAAAATTGGAGAACAGAGAGATTCAGCCACCTTTCAAACCCAAAGTGGTGAGTGAGATGCCAGGTCCTTCCCTCACTGGCCGTGCCTGCAGCCCTGCTCCCCGGGGGGTGAGGGTGCTGCTGGGGCTGCAGGTCTGGGGCTAAAGGGAGGCAATTTGGGAAGGGCAGAGCTGTCTGTGAGCCTGCTCGTGCTCGGCCCCGCTGCTGCAGCCCGGGGAACTCTGGGCCGTACAAAAAAGCCTCTGGGTGGTTTGAGCCCTGCCTGGATGGTCACGCACTGCGGGAGGAGCTGAGAACAGGGAAAACTGCATGCCCACAGCAGCCACTTGAGGCTGGTAATAAATGGGTTAACAACTGTCTCCCCTGAACGTCTGAAGTCAGGATCCGACCGAGGGATTTGGATTAGAGGGGTGAATTTCCTCCAAGGTTGGCTGCCCAGCAAAGGGGGTTTTATTCCCCATCCTACAGTGATGTCTGCTCAGTTTGTAAGAATAATCCCTGGTTTATTTTCCATGATTATTACTGGTCTGCACACATGTATCTGCAGGAACATTTTAGAAATCCAAGCAAGTGGAAAGATGTCCTTACCCTGAGAGCTGTTTGCGTAATAGAATTGGAAGAGCTTCCCTTGTTGAGCCAGAATTTCTTTCAGCATGCACTGTGCTTTACTGACAGGCAAAGAGAAGACTTTGCACACAAGAATACAAGCTTTAAGGAACAGCTGTAAATTGTTATGTCCTAACATTGAATCTTTCTTCTCTAACCCTTTTATTTTCCAGCTGAGAATGCTGGCTGGCTGTAGCACCTCAGGTCTGTACACTGATCTCTCTGCCCGTACAGACACACCAGTGAGGTATCACAAACTAATGAACAGAGGGACGCCAATACCCAAATTATTCTTCACTTTGTCATACAAATGACTTTTTCACATCAGCAGGAGGAGAGCTGCAGCTGAGAAGGGTGTTTGGTGCTAAAGGAAATACCCTTCTGCTACGGTGTGGATTTTGCATGCAGGGAAGGGTGGAAATAAGTGAAGAATTTGTGTGGTGCTGCCAGCCCTGCCCAACCCAGAGCTGGCTGTGCAAAGGGGAGCTGCTCTCAGAGCATATTTTATGGAAGATTTTTATTACATGGTTCTCAAGTCAAATTTAAAGCTGATCATAAAGCAGATCTACCTTCACATCTGTAAGTTTTATTAGCTCAGGAGCTGAGTGCTTAGACTCTCCTTGAAGTTAAAAGTAACACCAGCATGAAGGTGCTAAAAGCCTGAAGTGTGGTCTGGTTCCATCAGAGCTCCCTGGCAGATCCTGGCTCCTCCTCAGAGCAGCTGTGCTCTGTCTCCCTGGTTATCATGACCTGGTTTGTTTGCACAGGCTGCTATTAAAATACACCGGGGCGGATTCACACCGAGCCCGACTCTCCCAGACAAAAATAACTTAAAATCCAAGTCTAGTATTTACATACCCTGTGCACAGCTCATTTATGGTGATTGCTGATTCTATTTATATCAGTATCATACAATTATAGAATCGTTTAGGTTGGAAAAGACCTTCAAGATCATCAAGTTATCCCAGAACTGCCAAGTCCACCACTAATCTGTGCCCCTAAACACCACATCTACACACCTTTTAAATCCCTCCAGGGATGGATATTGACTTTAGAAAGCAAAAAACACACAATCCTTAATCTGTTTGAAGATCTGGATGTATTTATAGGCTTTGTTTGGGGTGGGTTTTTTCAGGAAACCCTTGTAGGTGCATCTTCTCTAGGAAGTGCCTTCCTGCAGGAATAGTCCTGCTGCTTGCACAGTCCTCACTGGAACACAGAGCTGCAGATTTTGGGTCAGCAGTTGGGTGCTGTAAATAACATGTTCCCTTCCAGATTGCCATTTCACAGGTTACAGGCATAGGCTGATTATTTGGCAAGAAGGACATTTTCCTCATATTTCCAAGTTTAGGCGTTTGAGGAGTCCTGTAATTTCAGTTGTACTCTAATACTGCATTAATGGTCACAGTAGCAGTGCTGCTCTTTCATGTGAAGACAAATACATAACTGAAGGTTATTTATATAAGGCAAATTTATTTATAAGTTACTATATTTGCACCCAAAATATACTCATATTTCATGTGATTTATTTTTTAGCCTCTACTAAGTAAGAGACCTAACGGACCCAGGAACTTTGGTTTCAATATCCAGCTTGTTTGAATACTTTCCACTTGCTGAAAAAAAGAAGAGGAAAAAAAATTTTAAAAAGAAAAAACCCCATAATTTTGTTGCAGGATGATGCTTATCTGTAGAGCATCTTTTTAGCAAAAACTTTCCTTTTTAGCAATAACCCTTTTGTGGCTGCCCTGAGCTGGCGGTTGTGCCTCTAAATTAATTTGATTTAATTTGGGGATACATCGACTATCATGCCAATGATTCAGAGGTTTTTCCCTTGTCAAAGTTCAGCTCTTTCATTCTTGTCCTTCAGAGGTTCTGTCCCAAAAGACAGAGGCTCAGTGGGCACCAGGGCGTTCGACGAGGGGTGCAGAACCCTGGGTGGAGAAAGCAGAGCCCCGTTAGCTTGACCATGGTGCAGTGTCCCTCTGCCTGTGCTCTTCCAAGGCTGGGCAGGTGTCCTCTGTGAGCACTGGGCTCCAGGACCTGAGCACGTGCTCGTTGTCTGAAATAGGAACCGGTGTGTGCCCGAGGCAGCAGAAGTTCTTTGCAGCTCAGCTCAGGTGGCAGCTCCAGCCCAGCGCCTGCCAGGTGCTTTGCAGGAAGGTTGGAAACGGGGACTGGGCTGTTTCCAGGAGAGCCAAACCTCTCACCCTGAATCCCCTCCGTGGGCCCCTCTCCAGTGCATCCTCCTGTAAATGCACAGATTTACTTGTGTTGCATTAATTCAGAAAAAATCAATATTTAATATTGGTCTATTGTACGAGCCTTATTCTGTCCTTTCCGAGTTATCCTCTGAGTCTGAGGATAATAATGTAATGTCACCCTTTCTGTCCACATGCAGGGATGTTGAAGGGATGGACAGGGAGGAAAGGGTCAGGAACAACAGGAAGAAACCTTCCCTGCCTCTATCACACACCTGCTTTGTCCGAAGATCTGTTACAGAAGTTTTGAGATGAGCACATTTACCAGTTTCCTCCTCACCTCTCCACACTATTCGATGCCTAATTTTCCTCAAATACTCATTTTTTTTCTTGCACACAAGCTAATTTCATTCTGGTACCACCTTCCTATTTTTTAGCATGCCTCTGATCATACTTCCCTGCTTATCAAGTGCTTTCTGCCTTCCTCAAAACTCTTCTTTCTACAAGCCTGGTTTCTTTTATTTTCTGTTCTGAAGGAGTTGTGCTCAGGCTGTGGCTGTGTTTAACCCCCTTCTTGGCTGGGCTTTGCCAGAAAATGAATATCTCATGAAAATACAGGAGGAAACCTGTGATAGCAAGTTTTATAACAAGGACCTGTCCCGGGCTGTGCTCCCTGCCCAGCCCTCCTGCCACCCAAGGACTGAGGCCCTGCTGTCACTTATGAATTTACAGGAGTTCATAGGCTGTTCAGTGAAGAGTCAAAGCATAGAAATGAATTGCATTAAGCTTTTTGCAGATCATAAAGGAAACAGAGACTAACACGAAAAATTTAATTTTGTATTGTAAGGCTTTTAAAAAAAAGAATGAAACGACTTGACAATGAAAGTATCTCTTGCCAACATATGTTTATAAAAATATTTCCTTTTTCCTTTTGTATCCCAGTAATTCTGAATATTTAAGCCTCTTTATCTCATCACCTCACACTGATGGATGGAAACCTTTCTGACTGCTCTTCATCAGGATTCAGCTATTAAAACTTCTCTGGTTGTCTGGGGTTTTTTGTCGAAATACCTGAAAAGAAAATTTTCTCTCAGCTACTCATAAACGAGGGAAAGCCTTGCATGTATCCTGACAGCTCTGCCAATGTACAGCTCTGCTGCCTTTGTTCAGCCTTTCTTGTTTCTCTCTTTCCTTGCAGTGCGGCAAAGGGGCTGAAAACTTCGATAAGTTCTTCACACGAGGACAGCCGGTGTTGACGCCTCCAGATCAGCTGGTCATTGCTAACATAGACCAAACAGATTTCGAAGGGTTCTCTTACGTCAACCCCCAGTTCGTGCACCCCATTTTAGAAAATGTAGCATGAAACAGCAGAACAAATCCCGCCGTGGGGAACAGTTGTAACCCTACAATTTTTAGGCTTTCACCTTGTTGATTCCATTTGGGCCTGGAAATTGTAGGGTTAGGGGGTGTAAGATGAGGGAAGGGCCACTTAGTCAGGATTTGGGCTTTGCAGCAGCGATGTTGTCTTAACAGGAGATAAATTAGTGTACGGTGCCCACTTTTTCTTCTAGAAGTCGCCACTGACTTGTCGAAACTTACCCATGTTTTGGTACGTTCTATATTTTGTAACTTCCCACTGTCCTTTTGCTCCCTTTTTCACTCTGTTGTGTTGGAAAAAAATCTGACACGTGGTCTGAATGAGAAGCCACCTCGAGTATTTATTCCTTGGGGGCAGACGCCGGGAGCTGGGAGCGTCCTCCCCACGCTCCCCGGAGACTTCGGGGGCAGCACCAGAGACTGAGCAGGGGCAGCTCTGGGGGCAGAGGCATTGCAGGAACATGGCTGAAAGTGTCTGGAAAACATGGCAGGAAACAAAAACAAGTGGGGAATGGGCGGGAGGGGGGATGAAATCAAATTAGACCCTGAGGCTTGGCGAAGTGATCCTGTAAGATCCCAAATAAAAGCGCTCGGGTGGTGGCCACATCTCTAGGATTTTTCGCTAAGAGTAGCATGTGATAAACTCAAGGGTGAAATTTTGTCTTTAATAATAATAATAATAACAATAATAGTAATAATTTTAATAATACTTTTGTGAATTTTAATCTCCATGAGATTATTCTGTGATCCAGGGTGCCATTGTCCGTTCAGTTGGTTTAATTTACACCACTCCTCGAGTTTACTGTTAACTGGTTCTAAAACCAATATTTTACTATGAAATTTATTAACCTGGAATGTAAAACAAAACTGTAATTCCTTAAATCTTATTTACATGTGTTTATTTATATTCTGCAGTGTAGGGCAGTAAACTGAAGAAAGCATTATGTATACTAAATTAACAAAAAATGCAGCCCCGAGTGACTTCCTGATTTCTCCAGAATAACTCATGAAAATCAAGTGAGATTTAGTCTTAAATAATCAGTTTTAATTCAGAAAACTTTGGGCTGTAGAATAATCAAGCCTGAAAGAAGCAGCACCTAAAACTCGTTTTATTGATAGAATGGAATTTACTACGTTTTACATATGCTTCATGCAATGAATTTTGCATGTTTAGTAATAACTCTTAATAATAAGGGTTAATAATAAGCCGACCTATATTACTGACATAATCATATCAAGCATAAAGAGTATTATAAAAATTTTATAAAACAACTTGTGCTTTATTTGTGAAAGTTCTTGTTCTGAATGACATCATTTAGATTTAGCTAAATGTTTTCTTGCTATTGTTTTGATTTTTACTTTAGGTTTTGAATACTGTTACTGGCTTAGGGTATAATCTCTTTTTTTTAAAGTAGATATACTTTTAAATAATAATTGCTACCTGCAGGTTTTATACGAGGTTCAATTAGGCTTTCATTTCACATCTGCTTATTACTTGCGGAGAAGGAAATAGACTTTATTTGCAATGATGAACACTGTAATTAATGCAATCTTCTCCTCTCCTATCACTTAGATAAAAAATTTTGATATTTCCTCTTACAACTTACCAGGAGATATTAACTCAAATATCAGTAAATAATGGTTTGTGCATATTTTGGTTTTGTTACAGCATGTAAAATAGTAGTTGGTGCATTTCCCTTTTTTTTTTCCCTCCTGCCTTGATCCCATTAGCAGCCACAGGCACTTTTTGTCTGTCAGATGTGCATGATGATGCCAGAAGCATGCTATCTCTGTTGCTGCATGCAGACTGATTACAATTTTTCCAGCATGTAAACATATTCAAAAAGTAAGATATTTGCCATAAAAGACTTCAATTTATAGCAGAATATGTAATGGGGTGGGGTGGGAGGGGAATCTACTTTCTAATCATCTTTTATGACAATAAAACACAGAACCTGTGCCAAAGATTCTGTCAGAAAGATCCAATCCTGCCAGGCGGTAGCCAGAGGGGTGGGGTGGAGCTCGGGGGGGGACCTGGGTGAGTTGGGCAGTTCTGAGGGAAACGTGGTTGGATGTGAAGGACGACTGTGTCGAGCTTCTGCACCTGCAGGGCCCTTGGAAAGCGTGGGTTTGGGGCCAGGATGTGCAATCTCCACACTCCAGGAGTCCAACTGTTGCCCTGTCTTAGTCCTTTTGTACCCCCAGCTCCCACGAGGAGCACCTTGGAGTGATCAAACCCTGGCATTCCAGCTCCCATGAGGAGCACCTTGGAGTGATCAAACCCTGGCATTCCAGGGCGTGGCTCACCAGGGGCGTTGGCCAGCTGACAGGAACTCAGATCGTTGCCTAAACCAACGGGACTCCAAACTTTCCAAACATTTTAGGAGTAAAATTTTTAAACTGTTCTGTGTCAAATACGTTGTCAGCCAAGACTGGGAGTTCCTTTTCTCCTTTGTGTATTATATACTGCAAAAAAGATGGTATTCACCATAAAGCATGTGGCCTAGTGCAGCATTCGTGACTTTTTTTTCTCTTTTTTTTCTGAATATTCTTAGCCTGCCAACGTTTAGTAGAATCTGGGCATCATGCTGTAGAAGACAATAGATTGAATTAAGATAACAGATTACTGAGTCTCAGATTTCAATAAAGAAGGGGCTCTCAGCTATGCCAGTCTGCCAAGAAGTGCCATTGTGCTTGTTTTAAGAATGTGAAGTGAAAAAGACACTTTTGAAAAAGGAAAATACTGGGAGAAATATCAGCATACAGGTCTGGGGGGTGAGCAAAGCAGAACAGGGGCAGAACTGAACCAAGCCAGAAACCAGGCAGGAGATCCCCTGGGTAGATGTTCCCACAGTTCTGTTTTCCTGATGAAATCTGAGTTGTTCAGGGAAGTCCCATTGCTGGCGCAGCACAGTCGGTGCTGTTCACAGCAGGACACGGCGTCACGGGGCTGGTCTGACACTGGGACAGAGCTGCTCATCTTCTGGCTACTTCTCATAACCAGTTTCTTCAGCCCTTGTGTTTGTCTCCCAGTTTTTCTGATGTAGAAGCAGAAATTCCTCTTTAACGTCGTTACCTCAAGTCCCCAGGCTTGTCACGTCCGTGTTGTCTTCTGGAGGTTTCTGTAACACTTAGGAAAAGGTACTGTGCACTCAAGGATCCTGCAGGAGCAAGGCAGGGTTGGATAAAGCAGGGATTAGTTGGGTCACCTCTCTTTGCTCTTCCTGATGCCCTCACGTGTGAAGGCTCATGCTCCGACCTTTCCCGAGAACTCCCGCTGGCTGCTCAGGATCCAGACATTTATAATGGCAAGGAAAACCTGAAGTATCCAGCCTGAATTTTCACATCTTTCTAGAGACAGATGTTATTTATATAATATTTTTCACAAGATTTGGTTTTCTAGAGAACATGTATCAACAGAAGGAGAGGCATTAGAGCTGCTTCTCTTTCACTTGTGTTCGATAGCAACTGTAATCCCAACACCCACGTTGCCACCAAGATTCCCAAAAGGCAAATTGAAAATTGCACTGCATTGAAGCTGGGGTGGAAGTTTTGGGAGCTGTAATTGAGAACTCCACTGCACTAAAGTTGGGGGGCAAGTTTTGGGAACTGCATTTCCATCCCTGGGCTCGACTCCCAGATGGTTCCAGGGCAGCCCCATTCCTGCTGGGGGAGGCACAGGTCTGCCATGGAAAACTTCCAAGGGGTTTTCAGGGATCAAATGAATTAACTGGCTCCTAGGCAAATTTCTTCATTATTCAGGCATCTGGGTGTTTTTGTGCACCTTTGAGTCACCAGAGCAGGGTGGGATTCCAGGACAACCATTTCACCCACCGGCCAGGCTCGGTGCTCTGAGCAAGGTTGGCACATATGTGAGAAGGAGAGAGGACATTCCCATAATAAAATACTCCTTCTTAATCCAGTCTGGAGGAGAAATGCAATTTAGCTTTCTGATCCTTCATTCTTTCCAGAAATACAAGTGAATTTCCTTTTACAAACTGAGGAAGCTCTTCTGGAAATCAGCTGTTAGTTTAAAAAAAACTCATCACGTCTGAATGCTGTTGGCCTTTGAAATCCATCCTGTCTTTTGGGGTGAATCCAATTCAGTAATGCTGGGCTTCTATAAAATTAATAAGGTCGAGCAAGAGAGGAACTTGTCTTCTAGCTGGGAAGATGGCACGTCCGAGGATGGAGTGGTACCACTTGCGAAGTGTTTTCTGAGCCGGTGCCTCCGGATGCAATCCCAGTTAAACGCCATAGGACACACGTGCAGTGAGCAGAGGGGGCAGATCCTCCTTATTGTGCAAAGCATAGCATTGGAAATAATTAGTAATAATAATAATAATCCAATAATGAAGCTTTGATATGAGTAGAAAGCATATTTACAGTATATCCAGTTTACAGTGGGCTTTCGGACCTGCCAGGAAACTTCTGGAAATATTTAATGTGATTTTCAGTTCTTTTAGTCATTAGCACAAGTCATTGTACATAGGTTTTTTGGCTCTTTGCAAACGTGGGTGTGGGCTGTGTTTGATGTGTCCCCTCAGTAGGTGGGCACTGAGCTGCCAAGTAGTCAAAAAGCAGACAAGCTAAAAAGCACTTTTTTTCCTTGGCCCCGCACTCGTAGATGGATCTGAAATAGCTGAGTTGCAGAAATAAGTAAGATTTGACTCCATGAACGTGCACGATTCCCTCACTGTGCCAGTAACAATTGGGAATTAAATAGCCTTATCAGCAATGATCATCATGCACTACAGCCCTCCTGTTCCCAGGAAAACCTTGAGGGGGAGAGGGCCACGTGTCAACCTCTCTGCCTCAGTTACCTCATCTGTAAAATGGGGGTAATAATATTACTGACCTCACAGGGAGGGGTGAGGACTTCTTAGGCAACGTTTCTAATTCACTTTTAACCTGAAAAGAGCTGTGTAAGTATTATTATAATTTTTAATATTAAATCAGCTTCTTGGATTCACGTGGTACTGCTGGCTATACCATGCTGTTTCTACTTTTTTATAGAACTTTAGTAACTCTGCTGAAACCGTTTGAAGAGAAATAAAATCAGATCTGATACGTTTCTTACAGAATCTGGAGTCCAGCTTTTGTACCTGGAGTCAGGGTGTGGTGGGGAGTGATGCTTGCTGATGGTGTAGGTCAGCTGCACTTACCTCTTTTCCAGCTACTGAGATTTTTACGTGCAATTTAAAAATTCCATGTCAATGGAAGTCTTAGCAGAACTGATTATCGGAGGGGGAGATTCCCTTTGGGTAAATAAAGTGAGCACAGCTGTTTTCTAGCACCGTTTTTACTGACTCCTGCTGAAGGAGGAGCTCTGTTCTTTGTGCAGCTGGTCCGTCCGTGACAGGTCGATATTTTCTGTTGGTATTTTGATGTATTGCCGTGTTGTAAATGTGTCCTTGTGCTTTTTTTTTTCCTTGTCTGTGACACCGTAGCTCAAATTTAAAAGAAAACTGCTCCAGAAGCTGTTTTTTTCTTCCACTGATGTCAGTTGACCTAAATAAATAAATGAAGTCTGTTAATGATTTGAAACAGTGCAGGATGAGTAGCAACAACACTGACACTCAGCTGCCGTTGAAGCTCATTTCTCACTCTGGTTACGTTGGACACTCTGCAGCTGATGTTTCATTACTTTTATAATTATTAATGACAGGAACACTTTAATAGAAAAGAAAATTATGTTCCTGGTCTTTACAAACATTTTCCTGAGAACTATTTGAATTTCTTTTCCTTCTCTCTCAGCCCCATGAGGCAACACTGCCAAGGGCTCTGTCCTTCCAGAGCTTCACACACTCCTGGCTTGGCTTCCAAGGCACCCAGGGAACCACAGATCACTGGGTGCTGAGTGCTTGGCCAAGAGCCCCAGTTCACTGAAAATATTATATTATATGTTTGTGCCCATTGTTGGCCTTGGAGTAGAAAAACAGTGTTCTTGCAGGGGTAATAAAAATTTAATCTATGGCTTGTTCCCTACCAAGCCTTTCATTTGTTCACTCCTGTGTTGTCAAAGTGAATGTACAAAAACCCTGATTTCAACAAAATGAAGCTCATTGGCTCTTTTTAAAATGTGCATCTCCCAGCACTCTGTGGTTTTGCACAAGAATACAGAGAACACCTGAAACTTCTCAAATGACTGTATGTTACTATAATGGGTTTTTTAAAACATGGAGTAATCCCACCTTGACCTCATTAATATTTAAAATATTATTTTAAGACCCAAATGTTGTATTTATACAGAGGAGAACATTATTTATTTTCTTATCATTTATCTGCAAGATGCTACCAGAAAATTTGGGGAGGCCATACATTTTTCAAAAGATTTAAAAAAAACCCAAACATTGGAAGTGTAGTGGGCAAGACTGATGTACAAATTATGGCATCCTTTTTTTTTTGTTTCATAATTCGCAGTATCTTCAATCTTTGTTTGCATGAAATGCTTTTGTTAAGTATTAATTGTAGTTTCAAAGCAAGTGTGTATGAATAAAAATACTGATCATGACTTGTGTGAGAGTTTGGTCTGCCTTTACGACATTTCCTTTCAAAATTGACTTCCCTGAGGCCAGAGGCTGCAGAGAGGTTGGTGTGGTCAGCCACAGAAGTTGCCCAGTCTAGACCTTGATTCTCCATTCAGGCACAGACTTTTAACCTGGGCTCATTTTTAATCCTTGTTAATGAATCAAGAGGGAACAAAAGGCTTAACTGGGGAAAAAAACATCCGGAAGAGGATTTGTGTGTGCCGACCTCAGTGGTGCTGGGCTGCTGCAGGTGTGGGTGCCACAGGGGAGAACAGCCCCAGGAGCCAAGTGAGGTCTCAGATTGGAGGGTTTGGTTCCAAGCCTGATGTGAGAGGGGTGTGCCCTCCGTGGGAGCGGCCAGACCCAGGAAAACTCCAATTCAATTTGTCACTTGGAGTGTGGGAGCTCTGGGTGGTTCGTTCCACCCTCTGCCGCTTCTCCCTGGAAGAGGGGCTGTTGCAGTGACTGAGGACCCTCAGGGACCCTCCAGATACTGCAGGGTCTGGTTTGGCACCCCTGGGGGACCGGACACGAGCTCCCAGTCCCACCAGCCCCGTTCACCCCACGCCCACCAGCCTCGTTTACACTGGCATGGTTTGTTTTCAAAACTTGAAAGCAATGTCCAAATATTGTGACAACTTGTCAGACAACCCCCTTCCCTGCCTGCTCCCACAGGATTGAATCTCATGCTAATTCAGTTATTGGGTTCGTTGAGTTGGTAGAAGTCTGGCTGAGTTTGCCCAGAGGAATGGTTGAAATTCCAGGTTGTTTCCCCACGAGTCAGTGTTTCCAGGGTACCACACGTCTGTCATCTAACGTGCTCAGCTCCTGAAGCCCATGAACACATCTCAGACCTTGGGGGCTTTCTGCAGAGCAGGACAGGGACTTCGGGGAGGCATCACTGCCCTGAGCTCGTGGACACAGAGTTGGTGCCTCCAGGGCAGGAGGAAGGGGGTCCTCAGCTCTCTGTTCTGCCAGAGCTGCATCTCCAGCCCCATGGCAGGGCAGGATTTGTGCCCAAACCACCACGGTGCCCGTCCATGGGGCCGCTGGCTCTTGGAGTGAGAGCTTGGGCATGAATGAACCTCTGAACACTCTCCTTGGGGAAAGACAAGCCTGGCGGAGGCGTGGGTGGCTGGAGATGGACTCACAGGAGTGGGAGAGCCCCCGGCCACCCCATGGCCACACTCTGCACCCTCCCACCTCACACTGGTGGTCTCATGAGCAGGACAAGCCCCCAGCTCCCAGCAGGATGAGTCAGCTGTCACAACAGGGTGGTGAGAGCCTGCGTGGGCTGCTCTGGTGCGAGGCTCAACACTGTGACAGGGTGGGGAAAAGGGGAAAATATCTGTAACAGCGCATCTTTCTTTGACTTTTTCTAAGCAGGCGAGATTAGGCTGTGGTTCTGGGAAAAATGAAGTGTTAAAAGCTTCTGAAGGAGAGGCTGAAGCTCTCCATGCCTGCCACATCCACACGTGAGAGCATCTCCATCAGGAATATTTCCAGCATGATAAATCACACCAAGTGTTCGTGCCTGCCTCCCCCAGCCCCAGCCTTTCTTTAGAGATTTGGGTATTTGATTCAGAAATCTCAGAATATTTTTGCAGAGCTGGTGTGTGAGCTGCAAATGAAACCAGCTCCTCTGAGAACTGCTTGGGTAGCTGAAATGATGACTGCATTAATTACCACGAGGTAATTATAATCCCACCTGCTCCCTGGGGAGCCATGGTAAAGCAAAGGCAAATCAATCAGGGGCCCAAATCAGGACAGCTGTTGCCACGTGTGGGTGGCTTGTCCTCAAAGGGCTGTTTTCCCTGGCTGCATCTGTCGCTTGGTACCTTCTCAAAGTGGTGCCGCACCCAAAGAAATTGGGGATCTGACCAGGAGCCCAGTCAGTGGCAGGGCTGGACCCGCAGAGTTTCCTGCAAAGGTTTATTTTTTGCTTTTTTTCCCCCCTGCTTTTCCGACGAAGGGCATGGAATGAGGCAGATCCCATGGGAAATGAGTCAATGCTGTCTCCTTCTCCAAGGACTTGCTGCATTTGCTGCCAGGGTGACAGTGTCAGACACCAGCTGCCACTTCCAGTGCTCCTTACTGGTCCCTGAGTCAGTGCCTGCCATCCTACCCCAGGAGGGGCTGTTGCACAGAGGGATGAAGGAGAGGAAGTCATTCCAAAGCCAATTTCAATCACCATATCTGGGTGAGGAAAAAAAAAAGCCAAACAAACAACCCCACAGTGGAAGTTTGCTTAGAAAAGTTTTAGACCTTACTCTTGCCCATCAAGGCTGGCAAAAATCCCCCATCTCTTCATATGCTGGCAATGACCTCTGTGTGTGTGTGCGTGTCAGAGAGAAAGGGAGAGAGAGAGTTTGGTCCACATCTGTCCTATCTTTCCTGTTTTTCCTGTTTGAGGACTTGATCCATCCCCCCTTACCTTGCTCCTCTGTTCAGAACACTCCATAAAACTCAGTGCCCGTAACAGGGAGGCTTCCTAATCCATATAAACATTCCACAACAATTTATATAAAACCTCATTAAAGCTTCAACATTTTCAGGGACACCTCCAGAAAAACTCTCTTTTAACAGGATTTGTTTGCTTCTCCTTCAAGTCTAACTGTGTCTGGGATGCTGATTAGGTGTGATTTCAGGAAAAATCCATCAGAAACAGCTATAAAAGCTACCAGCAAGGAGTGCAAGGGCAGAAGGAAGGAAAGGCCAGCAGTGAGAGCATCCCAAAACTCCTTGGATCAGTTCTTGGTCCTTTTGGGATAAGTCATTTAGCATTCTTGTTCCTGATTGACACTAACATCATTAAAAGATTGGTAATGAATTTCAGTGCTATATAAATCACACAGAAAACTATTACCCTTAATACAAGCGTTACGAGGCTTCAATAATTAATGTCATCTAAACTTCTTTCCAAAACATGACCTTTGAAATCGGATTGCTGGGGCCAGAGCCATCCCTCATCCAGCAGCTGCTTTCCAGCCAGCCTGGGTGGCTGCAGTGGGGCTGTGCTGGGGAACCCGGATGGGTCCAGTCCCAGGGACAGCTCCCAGGGGGAACCTGGGTTGGTGGAACCTCCACTCCTTGTGCAGCAGGATAACAGGAATCACCAGTAGCGAGAGAAGATCAATTCCAGCTTGTCTCCTTGCAGGGCACTGCCCTACATGGTGAAAGGGTGGAATGTGGGCACTCCCTGCCCTTTCAGACCTCCTTCCCTCCCGTGTGGAGATGCTCAGATTCCCGGGCACCTGGGGTGCTGCTGCCTGCCAGCCCTGGAACACCACGGGGGCTGAAGGCTGCACCTGGCAAAACTCCTCCTCTTTTATGAGCTCAGTTTAGCCCCATATGATTACAGAGGCTATTTTATTTTAAATAAAATCTCTGACTTCCATTCACACGTGTGCCTTTGTTGTTCCGTGAGTCAGAGCCGCTCGGGGAGGCTGCGAAAGGCTCCGCACATTTATTTTTTTTAGGCTTTCACACAGCATGTGGGTGCTGGGTTAAAAATAATGTGGCACCTCTCCTTGAGCTTCCTCCCAAGCAGCGGATCCAGGCAGAGGGATGTGCAGGGGAAACAGCAAATGGAGCTGCAGCTCCAACAGCCCACGGAGTTAATTCCTTTAATTTAGTCATGGCGCAAGCGGGATGTGAAAACCCTCCCGGAGAGAGGAGAAGGGCTGGTGTTCTTCGGTGCCGGGAGTTTTACATCTGTCCCTGTTTTCAGTGTTTGAAAATAAAACAGTAACACTTCTGGGATAAGGAGCAGAAGTTGTGCTGACTCCTTGCACACCACAGGACCCGGCTGGAGCAGCCCATCCCACCTGCACAGGAGCCATGGGTGCAGCAGGTGTGGATCCCAAATCCAAGCTGCTGATGCCAGTTTTGCTGTCCAGTGTGAAATACCCTGCAAACACCATCCATAAGAATCAAAAATCTCAAAGGTCTCCCTGAGCAAGTGGTTCCCAGCCTCTGGAAGCTGCCCCGTGGGTTTCCTGAGCGTTGTGCCGGGGCTGCTCTGCATCTCTGCCACGCTCCAGTGTCTCCCCGAGCCTCCCCCCGGCCGTGCTGCCCACGAAATGACAAAAAATAGCAAGAGCCGAGGCAGCTGGCATGGAGCATCCGTCACCTCCCACACAAGTCACAGCAGCTCCAGCATCCCAGCTTGTTGCATTTACCTGCTCGCTCTCCTTTCCTCGGGCAAACGCTGCAACCGCTGGCCGAGGCAGACCTCCCTCCCTGTGCCCAAAATGCTTCTCACAGCCTGGTGTGCAGGTAAAGTTGCTCAGTAGCTGTTGTCTGGCACCAGATCAGAGCCATGGGTGGTCTCAGGGGTGGCTGCCCTTTACTGGCTGGATTTGCTGTCTGAATAATTTGGCACGGAGCAAATTTGAGGGAGTGGGAGGGGAGGCAAATCTGAGGTTTCCTACCAGCTGGTGGCCCAAGCTGACAGGACCAGACCTTTTATTTCATAATAACCTGAGTGCCTTCAAGGTGGCTTCTGCTGAAAGGGAAAAGACCAGGGAAAAGCATCCCTGCAGATGTCACCTGTGTGAATCAAACTCTTGTAGCTGAAATGAGCTGGGCCCACCACCCCCCGCTGCACTGCTGACAGCCCAGGGAGAGCTGCTGTAACGAATCACTTCTGTTCTGAGCCACTAACGAAGCTCAAATCCCTCCTCAGTAATAAGGTTTGACCTTGGGTGCATCCTAAAAGCTGCTGCTGAGGTGTCCGTGGAGCTTCAAGCTTCCACACAGATTTAAGCGTGGTACAAAAGGCTGCTGCAGTGGCACAGGCTGGCAGAGCTGCTCTGGCTGGGGCAGAGCCCAGCCCTGCAGAGTCTGGCACAGCTGTGGAACATCCTTTGATGGGCAAGGTCCCACCCGGTTTCACCTGCCCCACACGTGGCTGTGGAGGAGGGTCCACAGGAGGAAAGAGCCCAAAAGGAACAGTGAAAAGTGGGGAAGGCAAAATGATGCTGCCAGCTGGTGCTGTGTGAAACAATAAACCAGAACAGCTATTGCAGGTTTTGGCAAAGTCCTGCCCCAAGTTTGGGGGATGCTGAGAAGATGTAAAGTGCTGATTGTCCTGTCTGGGACAGCCATGCTAAGCTTCTGTCCAAGAGAAGCATTTTCCACTTCACTGGTTTTTCCCATCATCAGGGAAATACGTTATGGGGAGGAATTCTGGAGAGCTGCTAATGAGGTAGGAGAGTTTAGCTGTGCTGCTGGGGTTTTGGGAGGCATCACTGGTGCCCTCTTTCATGCTGACCTGGAATGCCTGTGGGAAATGCTCCTGGTGTGACCGTGGGCATTGTGCACGTGCTTCGCCAGGGCAGAAGTTGCTGTATGGGACAAGCAGCAGCAGAAAACCCACCCGAGTGTTTCAGTGCAAGTACATTCGCATGAAAGCAAAGGGGAGGGGAGGAAACTGAAGCTCAAAATGTGTATTTCTAATTGATTATATGCATGGCTGCTGGGGGCCTCTCACACTGTAATGGTTAATTATGTCACTGTGGGAGCCGTAGCTTCATTTGTGTTGTATTCAAATGATCCTCCCAGAGCCCAGGCAGCAACAGAGCAGGTTGTCTGTCTGGAGAAAAATGAAGGTCTGCTTTGTTTGGGGTTTTTTTTAACAATACAGAGACAAGAAAAATGATGAGCAGCCAATTACTGCGTTAAAACCATCTACCCTGATAGCACATCCGGTTCTAACCAGCCTCCTGTAGCTTTGAGATTTTATTGGTAATTCCCTGCTCATGATCTCCATCCCAGGGAAGCCTCTTCCTCCTGGGAGTCCCGGAGGGCATCGCCCCTTTGGCTGCCTTTTCCAGTGCAGAATTCATTCTGCTGACCAAATCCCTGCTTTGTCCTCACTGTCAAAGCCCCAGGGGATTTGCTGCTTTGAATTATTCCTCAAATGTGAAGAAGAGCCCAGGAAAACATGCTGAATTCACTCTAATTGAAGTATTGCTGTAACTTTGTGTGGAAGAACTTATCTGGAGCAGTCCCTCAAGGACAAATAACCAGAAACCTCCTACTGGGAGGCAGTTTTCTACCAGTCTGGATCTGGAACTTGCCTATTTGGGGCTCCACCACGTTCTGGTTGAAGAAATCGAAACTTCCACATCTGCATCAGCTTCTGTTCTTTCTGTAAATCAAACAGAGCTCAACAAGCCCGAGCACACGGCTCCATTGATTCCAAACAAGCCACCCAACAACACCTCCTCCGCATCTCATATCTCACTTTATTTTGAGTTATTCTATTTAAAGCAGTCATGTTTTGCTAGCTGGGGACGCCTCGGCAAAGATGCAGCACGTTTTAGCCGGAACACTGGGAGCTGGGGACCGTGGCGTGTGTGCCAAGCCCCTGCAGAGACTGAGCTCTCCCTGCAGAAATTTCCACACAATCCTGAGCTCCGGGTGCTGGGATGGTGTCCACGACCTCCCTGCGCCCTGTTCCTGGGCTGGCACCTCCTGCAGCAGGAGTTCCCGCATGGTGTGTGACCCTTTTCTTGTCCTTCCCGTTGTATCCAAGGAAGTGTCCCGTTGCTGGACACCTCCACGGAGCTGCATCTTTGTTCTTGGCTCTGCCTCTCCTTTTCTATGTGTTTTGGCTGAATCACCCAGCCTGGCAGGGGTTTCCAGGGCCCACAGCATCTGCCTGTGTCCCTCTCTCCTTTAGCCCTGGCTCTCTCCCTGCCGTGGTCCCAGCCCTGCCAAGCCGCCTTTCTCCAGCACCCTGGCTTGCTGCCCTCCAATCCTCCCCGCTGTCTGCTGTGTCCTTAGCTGTGGATTTGACACTGGTGGCTGGAGCCCGTTTTCCCTTCCCCAGCTCCCAAAGGAGTCGTGTCCTGGGAAGTGCAGCCCGCCCAGCACTCGGAGCAGAGTTTTCCAGGTGTGGGGTGCAGAGGGGCTGGAGGTGCAGGGAAGGGAGGAGGC